>PVIU01017468.1:0-41875 GCA_004026605.1 Ondatra zibethicus
ATTGCAAAGAATGGCAACAACCTAAGTGCTTGTGAACAAAATAATGAATGCTGTAACTTTAGTGCATAGACACAGTGTAATAGTACTCAGTACTCAGGAATCGAGCATGGAAGGAACTGGAGATAGTAGCAAGTACATTAGCTAAGCACAGAAAGACAAACCCCATTGATTCTCACTCATGTGTGGAGTCTTGAAAAGAGAAGCTTCCTTTTGCAGTAGATGGAAACTGACATGAAGATGCACAATTGGATAATGTGAAGAAAGTGAGAGACTGGAGCACAAATGGGGTGTCTTCATCAAACCCCTCCCTTCAGGACTCAGGGAGCTAAGCAGAAGAGGAGGCAGAAAGAGTATAAGGGTAAGTGGTGATGAATGACTCTAAGGAAACAGTGTCTTCCAGACACAACAGGACTCACACACACACAAACTCATAGAAAGGGTTGCAGCACATACAAAACCCACAAATTCATGACAGACAGAACTAAGAGGGACAAATGAACATGGAATTCCACCCCTAACAAAGATGCTATTTGCAATTGATACCCACTGGCAAAGGGAAAAGCAGTTTTTTTCAAGGGAGTATCACTGGGCATATCAATCACCCCCCCCCCGGGCAAGCCCATGCCCAGGAGTAATTGGACCAAAGACAAGGAACTCTATTTATTGTTTTGACTCTTTTGTCTTGTTGGTCTTTCTTTTTTGTTTTGTGGTTTTGTGGGTTTTCCTTTTTTGAGACAGAGAGGTTGAGTGGCTAGAGTGATGAGGATGTTCTTGGAGAAGTTGTGGGAGAGGTAAACATGATCAACATGAATAAAAATATTTTAAATAAAAATGATCTTATAGAAGTTGCAAATATAAGAGATTGCTCACTTTCAGGGTAGTACAACATCCTTAGCCATCAGGCAAATGCAAATCACAACTCTGAGATACCATCTTACATACGCCTGTCAGAATGGCTAAGATCAAAAACACTAATGATAGCTTATGCTGGAGAGTATGTGGAGTAAGGGAAACACTCATACATTGCTGGTGAGAATGCAAACTTGTACAACCACTTTGGAAATCAGTATGGTGGTTTCTCAAAAAATTGGGAATCAACCTACTTCAGGATCTAGCAATACCACTCTTGGGCATATGCCCTAAAGATCTTCAATCATCCTCCAAAGGTATTTGTACAACTAAGTTCATAGTAGCATTATTTGTAATAGCCAGAAGCTGGAAACAACCTAGATGACCCTCAAACAAAGAATGGATAAAGAAAATTTACATTCACACATTAGAGTACTGCTCAGCTTTAAAAAACAAGAAAATCTTAAATTTTATATGCAAATGAATGGAATTATAAAACACTATCCTGAGTGAGCTAACTCAGACCCAAAACGATGAATATGGTATGTACTCAGTCATAAGTGGATACTAGCTATAAGCAAAGAATATTGAGCCTATTCTTCATGATCCTAGAGAAGCTAAGTAATAAGGTGAACCCTAAGAAAAACATAGAGGAAAGAGATATCTTGATTGAGGGAGCCATTATAAGGTTAGCAAGAAACCTGGCTCTAGGGAAATTCCCAGGAATCCACAAGGATGACCCCAGCTAAGACCCTAAGCAATAGTGGAGAGGGGGCCCAGTCCTGTCTTGCCCCATAATCAGACTGATGAATATCTTAAATATCACCATAGAACCTTTATCCAGAAACTGATGGATGAAGACAAAAGAGGCAGTTACCTGCATCGGAGCACAGGACTGGGCTCCCAGAGTCCACTTGAAGAGTGGGAGGAATGGGAATATGAGCAAAGATGTCAAGACCACGATGGGTTCCCCCACTGAAACAGTTTACCTGAGCTAATGGGAGCTCACAAACTCAAGCCGAATGGGGAAGGAATGAGCATAGGACCAAACTAGTCCCTCTGATTGTGGTTGGCAGTTGTATGGCTGGGGCAAACTGAGGGGCCACTGGCAGTGGCACCAGGATTTACCCCTACTGCATGTACTGGATTTTGGGGAACCTATTCTCTTTGGATAGATACCTTGCTCAGCCTAGATATAGTAGGGAGGGCCTTGGACCTTCCCCAAAGCAATGTGTTTTATCCTCTCTGAGGATTGGATGGGGGTGGGGCGGGAGGGTATGTGGAAGAAATGGGAGGAGTGGAGGGAGTGGAAACTTGGATTGGTATGCATAATGAAAAAATATAGTTTGTTTTTTTTTAATAAATAAATAAATAAATAAAAGAAGAAGTTGCATAGAAGTTGTAGAATAACAGTTCTAAGAAGCTTGAGATGGAGAAGCAGGGCAGGGGATAGGGCACAGCTGGTTGGTAATGCACTACCATGCTGGGTGGGGAGATCCTGGGTAAATACCATGTACTGGGCATTTGGAAAGCTGGGGAAAAAAAGATTTTGAATGATTCTACCTGGAAGAAATATAAAACGTCTGAGTCTGAGGATAGTCATGTGTAACTTGATCTTTACATTACATAATAAAACACCAAAACATCAAATAGTACCCTGTAAATATACAGTATTTTTAAAGAAAATTTGAAAAGCAAAAATATTGAAAGATATAATGACAAGTTCTAAATTTCATATAAGGGAAGAACTAATGTTAACTATAATGAGCAATATTCACTAAGTTCTTGGGATCTACCACGTGCTGTTTCTGTGGATTGCCTGTGCTGCACAAAAGATGTCATGCTTTCATGATTTTTATCTATGATTCTTACACTTCTCAAGTTTACATTGAAAATATAGTAAATAGTCAAAATCAATGACAGAACTTGAGAGATGGCTTAGCTGTTAAAGACTAAGGATCACAAGCAAAATGATAACAACCTACAGACTAAAATATAAATGATATGAAAAATTTATTAATAAATCTTATAATCAGTCCAACATTAAATTCTGTCTCTGCAATACTTTCAAGATATAGATTTAGCAAAAGGAGAAACTAACACAAACTTCCTGTAGATATCAGAGTTTTCTATTACTCACTCAAACTGAGTACATTTTTAAGGAACTTAAAGTGAGAGAGCTTATCCTGTTATTGTAAATCCTGGTGTGGAAATCCCATATGTCAGATGTGATAATCAAATGTATTTTACTTACTTAGAGACATAGAAGAAGGATTCTTTAGGTAAGTACTTCATGGCTTTAATTGGTGTTATTAAACAGCTAGAAAACGGGTGCCAGAAAATTTGGAGAAGAAATGGAATAATCATGCAGAATATGTATAGGTATTGCATTTGAACAATAAGGAGCTGAGGTACAGGATTAAAAGGGTCAAGACAGTGAAAGCCTTTATAAGAAACACGCAATTTGGCTCATTTAAGGAACAGAATAGGAGATGGTATCTCAGGTTGCTAAAGGGAAAATCGGGTCTTATCAGATAATTTATAGCTGTCCGTGGCAGCAACCAAGTAATTATATGAGGGTGCAGAAGTTGATGCAGTTTAACAGGAGCTCAGGCAGGACTTTTGACAGTCTATCATAGGAAAGTTAATGAGCAAAACGCTCGACTTCACTCCAAGTGCCAGCCTAGTGGAAAGCTGACTGTAGCCTGAAATACAGGATGGTAGTAAACTGTAACAAATTCTCACCCAGGTAACAAGTGGGAGCATTCAGGACTGACTTCCAGGCCCATTACTTTTTAACACTTGCATAAGTTACAGTGTCTGAATTAGCTGATAACATTAAAGATCCAATTTTATTTTTTGGAGAAAAAGTTATTGGGTAGAACAGTTCAGTTGCTCTGATTTCTAAAAAGCAATGACTATTTGTAGTAATTTTACAAACTCTCATATATTTTCAGGTTGGCCAAGAAGGAGACAACATTTGAAGATTATGTTAGGAAAATATATTCCTATTACTACTACTATTGGTAATTATATAAAAATTTCTAATATACCTTTGTGGACATAAACAATTCTTTGTATCTATCATACATGAGAACTGATCTGGATTATTGAAATAAATAAATGAAAATCTCTTTTATTATCTTGGAGAGTGGGAGCCATTACAATATTAGAAAACTGCAGATTTTTGTAACAGTGCATAAGCCAATGGTTATGAAACTCATAGGTGAGTGGAACCTAACTAGTCCAGAGATTAGGGAAATCATCCTGATGAAAATAATATTATCATAATTTTGACACAAACATGAGAGCCACTACAGAAGAAGGGGAATGAAGAAACAAGAGGACATTGTGTATGTCCAAGGTAAGGAATTAAAATGAATATAGGTCATTCTGAGGAGTGAGAGGAATGTGAGTATATAACATAAAACCTAAGGTATGAGGCAGATTGTTAAAATAGCTATAATTATTCTTTGTTGACTTACTTGGTACAGAATATGGCCTTTAATTTTTTCTACAGATAGGTTCAGTCCATTCAACTACCCCTTGAATCAAGAGGACATTGTGACTTAAACAGTTGAAGGTGGCACAAGGAGCACACACATTCTCATCAGTCTCCTATAAATCTGCCCAGTTTCCCTGGGAACAGCCTAAGTTAACCTTATAGAAGACGAGGGAATACGTAGAACAAAGAGGACTGTTTTAGCTGGAGCTGTCTGAAGTCAAAGTGCTCTAATCCAACCTGGCATCTGAGCGAGCCCAACCGAAAGAGCATGATGACTATCTAGCTGAATCTTTCACACGTCGCCAGAGTGAGTCTTATCAGTGATTCCTACCTAAATCACAGATTTGTGTATTATATGCTCTGACACAAAACCAAACAGATGTTATAAATTATAAAAGAGAATGCATAGGGTGGAGCTGCTGAAGACAGTAGGATGAAACCCTCCATTTAAAGTTTTCTTTCATTCTTCCTAAACTTCAAAGGACCATAAATGTATTCTTAAAAATATTAAAATGCCGGGTGGTGGTGGTGCATTCCTTTAATCCCAGAACTCAGGAGGCAGAGGCAGGTAGATCTCTTTGTGTTCGAGGCCAGTCAGATCTACAGAGCTACTTCCAAGGCAGTCAGGGCTACACAGAGAAACCCTATCTTGAAAACTCATACATCTATATCTATATCTATATATCTATATATCATCTATCCACCTATGTCTTTTATACACTGATTTATGGAAACATAAAGAACAATAAAATACTTTTACAAAGCAGTTTGTACATACTTCATTTCCAACATGGGTTCAACTGCACTAGAAAATGTATTCCTGTCCTGCTTAAATGCAAGAAAGTGTGTTCTGGAGCAAGCAGGACAGATATCATTAAACTGACATTCTGTGCTCTACACATTCTCCAGTGTGTGGGTGACGCTGGTACCCATGAGTTCCTGCCCCATATGATTCTGCAAATTCAACTCTGTCCTTTTTATCCAGATCTGCCTGCCCCTGGAAGCATTATATTCAATCTGCATGTGACAAACTGTCAGACAGGAGTTGTTTGACTGGTGTATGGTAAGATATGTCCTTTAAAGTACACATTGAAGATACCCTTGACTGACACGTAACCATGAAGCTGTGGGTACGCGTGCTTGGACAAACAACACCTAATTTATAATGCACATGTTATTTCAGGCTTGCATTTATACTCCTAGGAAAATGCTCTTCTGCTAAGCCAAGGTGGCGTTACTGAATGCAGCATGGTGTGAAGGCACAATCCAAAGAAGGCTCAGGAGAAGGTGTTGCTTTGCCTCTTTTGTCAGGATCCTCTAAGAACAGGACAGGACACAAGACCTTCCTCATATACCTCCTCTCACCAGTTCTATATTTGCAAGTGTGTATTTTACAGAGTGTTTCTACATAAACTGCTTTGTCTCATGGATCTACTGATCTTGGCTTTTCATGGCAGTGTTTACAGTGAAATAACCTGAAGCTAATCCTTGGTCATCTAAGTCCTTGCCCATGCAATGGATTCAAAAGAAAATTTGTTCCTGACAAAGGTGCACATGGAGAGACAAGGTCAACTCACCTTAGGAAAATTAAACATCAGTAATTTTCTAATGTTCTCCCTTCATAAAATCATAATAAACTAAATTTGAACATATTTTCCTAATTATGAATATTTCAGAATTTCCAAAGTTAAGTTGATCTCAGATGACTGGACAGTCATGTTTCACAATCGCTACTTCTGATACAATTATTTGGAACAATCATGTCATTGTTGAGAAACTATTCCTTATTTCGAAATGATATAGTTCTTTAAATATTTTTCTCTTTCAATGATGTTACACTTTACAAAAGTTGGGGAGGAAGGAAACCATTAGAAGCCTATTTGCTCAGCCACATTTTTCATGTCTAAATTCTTATCCCAGCCTTCCATTCCCCTTTCTGATAAAGAACTGTGACAAAGTTCATCGGGGGAAAGTTAATTGGATTCTTTTGCTCTCTTAAAAATGTCTTCTCTCCTCAGGGATTCCTCACGTTCCTGTCAGGAGCCACTTAGGGCAGCCTGCGATATTGCCTTCCTCAGAGGAGATAATGGGTATGTGACTGAAAGGTGATGTTTACACAACAGGGGGCAGGGAGCAAAATTATAAAGCAGGTACAGATTGCTCCAGTCTTCTTCACTTCCTCTTTTGGAAACTTCATCCCGCTACTTGGGTCCCCCAGCATACTCTCATGCCTTCCTTCCTCAGTGAAAGCTGTTCCCCATGAGTCTGTTCTAACTGCATGCTCTGAGCATCTTTCCTGCCCTCCCTCCTCATACCCAGACCTCACTGAACCTATAAGTCCTCCCATCTTTGAAGGTCTGCTTTTTATTAGAAATTTGTGGGCCAGTTCTTGGAAGCACAATCATAACTTTTAACGACCACCCCACACTCTCCCACCCACCTACCACAGAAAACTGGATATTTCAATAATCACTTCAGACAGTCAGAAAATTTCCTAAAAGGTTAGAAAACAATTTCAGCCACAATGTAGAATAATTCCATAATGGTCAACAGCCAGAACTTTCCAAGTTTTCCCTTTGTCACATGAACCTTTAGTCTTTACTTTTGGAGAGCTTTTGAGAACTGAAATATTTTATTTCATTCGAAAAAGAAAAAATGTTGGAGTGTTAGGTAATGGTTTCGTTTTCTTTCTGGTTTGCTGCCAAAAATAAACTTTGTACATACCTCTTTACTTAACCTTTGGTCCCAGTACAACCAAAGCACATTTGGAAAGAGTATTTTATTTTGTACTTTAACGTGTGTGTATCAGGGTGGGTCTTGGGGTTGTTTATCTCTATGTGTGCCTGTGTTACAGGACATTTCTTCAAGTGTCAAACTGACGTAGCATCTCTCCTTACTTGTAATCTTCAAGAGTAACTGTAGAGGGCGCTGGAGGCACAAGATCCCGAAATAAAGAGGCATTAGGTGGGCAACCCATCATCCTTCCTTTCTGCCCTAGAAATAGAAAGTCCTTCAAGTCTTAAACCCATTATACTATGTTGCATCTAGGGTATATATCCCAAAGCAGGATAACTCTGCCAAAATGCTCCCTAGTCTTCAGTGCAAACGGGCATGCATATTAGTAATTCTAGTTTATTTAATGAGCCTGCAGGGCTCATAGTGCCCCCCTCATAGGCATCAGTTGCCCATTGCTGTTATCTGTAGGTAGTAAATTCTACCTCTAACTTGTGTGCCAGAATGTGCTCTCTCCCTTAACTCATACAAGCTGAGAGCCAGTGTCCCATAAGGTGGCCTCACATATATGTAAGGTTGGACTGTGTTTATATGGGGCTTATATTAGCTTCCTAGTACTGCATAACCACCATATCATACATTTACCAGCTTTACATAGCACCAGCTTATTTCCATTATATATCCATAGGTCCCATGTCTGGACAAGGTTCAGTTTTATTCCCTGCTTAGGATTCTGACAGACTAATATCAAAGTTGAGAAAGGATAGGGCTTTCATTAGACAACCAGATCTCGTCAACTCAGTAACCAACCTCATTGTCTTTCCTCCTTCTTTTCTTCTTTTAATCATAAGAATGAGGTTTTTTTTTTTTTTTGTGTGTTGGCCAGGTTAATTAACGTTCATAGACACTTTGCTGCTCTTGGTTGTCAGGTTTATTTCTCTACAATATAGCCAAATTCTACTTCCCAATCAGCATGAGAGTGTCTCCCTGTCTTTCATCTCCCCAATAGCTCCTTTTTAAAAAAAATAACTAGATTATCTTTTAAAAGGGCCTTCTTAAGCAGATTGAGCCCCACTTCCACTCAGTAAAAGAAAGTTATTTTAAAGAGGATACAGCAGTTATGGTGGTATCAGATGCTCTTTTTGAATTCTGATGACCACCGAGATGTTTCTCACATAACTTCTTATTGTAGGAAGGGAAATTAAATGAATAGATGTGATAGAGAGAGCAGGGCCTCTCTCCAAGACCTAGGGGTTGTGGGTGCTAAAATCACAGGCCTAAATATGGAGCAGAGTAGCATGTCTTTTCAGGAAACAACACTGTCCCTGGGATTTCCTTCAATGACACAAGTTCTATGTGGGTTTTTATCAAAGCAGTTGCCATTAGATGCATAATTAGAAATGTAGCTAATAACTTGAGGGTCTGATTTTAATGTTTTCTTTAGTTGTAAGTAATTTAAACAGCCATTAACTTCTAGTGGCTACAATGCTTGGGAAAATTAGAGAAAGACACGTAACTTCCAGCCTGTACTGAAGCACAGCACCATCATCCCTAAGGTGAGGTGTTTTATGTGGTGTTTCTATCCTGTCTTTAGTGTCCATCTTGAGTCTGGAGTTTCAGTTCAAATCCCAGCTACTATATATCTACATTTTCTCCTGCCTCTTTGTGTCTGACAAATCCAGTTTTAGGTATTGATCCATTTTCTATGTATGTCGTATTATTAGAGATTATTGCAGTTTAAAGTAGAAATTCCTTTCTCATGCTCTCTCTGCCACAGAGGTGCACATACAATAATTGTGATTATTCCCAGTGAAAGTTCAAGATTCTGTGGTAGGCATCACATATATGGATTGATTTAATCTCTTCTACCACCGTATATGATAGGTTTTTTCCTGTTGTATAGATAAGAAATCAAGTCTGTGAGATGTTAAGTCACTTTCTAAAGTTTCACTGTGGCATAGTTCTATACCAGAAAGCAAGCCAGTTTCTTTGTTTACAAGAACCATATTATCTTCTAAACTCCATTACCTTCGTTAACATGGACTCTTTCAAAGTTCAAGCAAATTGATGTCTGATATCATTAGTGAAAATAGCCTGTAACCTTAAAGAAGGTTGCATTTATGTGCTGATGCCCTAATAGCTTTGACCCTTCCACAGACTCTAGGAGCTCCTTCAGCAAGAGTGCTTTTATTCACCTATTCGAGTTTACCTCCTTAGATTTCATCCAGGTTTTAAATGTTGTTCTATAAAGTATGAGCCATAAAAGTGATCTGTGCTTTTATCTTGAGTGCAAGACTTTCTGCCAACAGTTGCTAGTCATTTTTCTCAATTTGCCTCTTCAGCTGTTCTGAAAAATGAATGCCTTGAGACCACAGTGTAGACATTAGGACTCAAGGCTCAGAATTCAAGCTGATCCAGGCTTGCCTTCTGGCTCTAGATCTTACAAACATCACATACTTACACCTTCATGTCATGCTTGAAGCTAAATTAAATAAATCAAGTTATCCCACAGCCGGAATTGAAAGAACCCTGTGTGCCTTCTGAGGAAAGTACAAAGAAGGTGGTGTCTGTGACAGAGAAGCAAGACTGAGAGATACTAATGTAATGCAACAGTGTTGCTTCTCCTGCGGAAGTTTTTACTGTGCACTATAACAGGAACAAGTGGGCTATATCCCGTTGCCCGGCTCCCAGCTGCCCGGCTAACTTAAACACCAAAATAAGCACACAGAAATTGTATTAATTAAATTACTGCCTGGCCCATTATATCTAGCCTCTTCTTGGCCAACTCTCACATCTTGATCTAACCCATTTCTATTAATCTGTGTTTACCACGAGGTCGTGGCTTACCGGGAATGATTCAGCATGTCTGACTCTGGAGACTCCATGGCGGCTCTCTCTGCCTGCCTTCTTTCTCCCAGCATTCAGTTTTCTCTTCCCTGCCTATCTAAGTTCTGCCCTATCAAAAGGTCAACGCAGTTTCTTTATTCAGCTAATGAAAGCAACACCAATGAAGGACCTCCTACAGCAGTGCACACTTTAATGTCCTGCACAAAAATAAAGATATAATTCTGCTTTCTTAAAATCTAAGAAAAAAATTTGCTGTTGGAGACATTAAAAGACAACTTCCTTTCTTTCTTAGTTTCTCTCTTGATTAGTCAGGTTCACACATTTGCTATTTAATGTGCTAAGCAAAGAAAATTAGCATCCATGATTTTAGTATCTTTTGTTGCAAATATTTATATTGTATAGTACTAATTTTGAACACAAATGTAAAAAGCATTTAAATCATTCCTATAATCATGAAAATCACTCAATTCATATTTAATGGCTAGAATTTGCATTGCTTTATTCTTATCTAAACAATGGAAATGATGTACAGATTAAAATCTTTTTATTTTACTTCATGATATGTGCATTTTTTATGGCACACACTGCCTTTTGTTTTCTGGATGAGTAAACACTACGAGGAAAAGAACCCATAGTTTTTCTTAACTTTTTCTTGTATGGTATCATTGATCCATTGGTTAATTTGATCACTGACTTATGGTTGTGCATCTAAATTTTTTCAAGGAAATGTCATTTTGTTACCCTGTGACTAATAAAGACTGGGCAAGGAGATACCCTGAGACTACTTAAACATTCTTTTTGTCAACAACCTCCACATGTTAGTTATAGTATTCATGGTGGTTTCTTTCTGGGTCATCATTGCTGTGATGTTTACAAACACGTGACTTTCTGTTTCTGTTAGTGGATGCCTTCATTTTATTCTATAGATTGTACTCTTGTATAGTTCATCTGTTTTTGTGTGCTTAGTTTTTCCTTTCCCCTGATGTGGTCAATGGAAGCCCAATAGAACTGATTCCCGAGTTCTTAATTTGATCAGCACTTTGAGTGGTCTAGAAATTTCTAAAGCACAAATGTTGTTCAAACTCAATTTATACATCCCCCGAATTAACAAGAGATCCTGTTATGGGAATATCATTGCTTTCTAGGCCTTTTCAATAAACAGAAATTTCAGGTACATGTGTATGTTATGTTATATACATATATATGCATAGGTACCTTAAAGTTCTGTTTATGCACATGAATGTACATTTGCATATATTGTATATGCTAAATGGAAGATTTATATGTTAATATGACAATTATATACACATATTTACATATACATGCAAACACTTTTCTATGACCATCCTCTATCACCTAATAATTAGATATGTTACATTAAATTCATCTTTTTATTTCCAAACGACATGGGATTTTGACTTGTTCTCTTCATGACCTACATCTGCTCACCCCTCTTTAGCAACTTGGTGGTCTCCTGCACATCAAAATATATGAATTGAGTGCAAATATCTTTCGACTATTCTTGTTGATTTTATTGATGTTTTTCAGTTTTGTATAATATTAACTTGACAACCAGAGAAAAAAACATTCAGAAAGGTATGTTCATATATCCTATCTCTATAGCCCATTTTTCTAACATTTGTACCTGCCACCCATAGATAACCAATTCTAACCTTTTCAGGTACAGCCACCCAGAATTTGTGTTTGTAAAAATAAGGAAACAGCCAGTCTTTTCCCCTTATTCTCTTGCACAGTAAGATACTTAGTAAAAAAAACAACAAACAAACAAACAAAAAACCATGAAATCACAACCTCGAAAAATACTTGGTAAATCAGCACTGTAAGTAATCACAGCCACCTGCTTCACTCATCTCCTTGAAGCCAATAGTTTCCTCATATTCATAAAATTAAAAGTGGCTTTCCCTCCCTCCTTTCCCCCTCTCTCTCCTACTTTCAAATCAACTCATTTTAACACTTCTCTGAGTCATGTAGCGTTTTGCATTTAACTATTTGAAATTAAAAGTTTTTTTGTCCTGAGAATTTGATCATTAAAGAAAGATTAAAATGTCATGAGTAGGGAATGATAAATACTTGTCTTAAATATATGGAACTTAAAAATCCAACCACAGTCTTGTCCTTTAATCACTGTTTCCAAATGTTGATTGTTTTAGAAAAAAAAGAGAGAGAAAGAATTCATGACAGAATAATTTTGAGTCATCATGAAGGTAGAAAAACAGTACTACTTCAGACCTCTAAATAAAGATTTTAAGGGGCTGGAGAGATGGCTCAGTGGTTAAGAGTATTGCCTGCTCTTCCAAATGGTACTGAGTTCAATTCCCAGCAACCATATGGTGGCTCACACCCATTTGTAATGAGGTCTGGTGCCCTCTTCTGGCCTTCAGGGATACACACAGACAGAATGTTGTATACATAATAAATAAATAAATATTTTAAAAAATAAAGATTTTAATAAGGTTTGATGATCTGAGGAATGACAGCTCCATGGAGCCATACTGCATAGCTTTGGGGATCCTTTGCTTGTATGAGGCAAAGCTATTATCCCAGTCATTAGCATCAGTGTGACCAATGATTATTTCGTACATATCCATTTGCTCAGTTTTTCCCAACATCCTCTCTACTCAAAACTGTAATATAGCTTTGCATTAGCTTTTATAACCAGAAGTTGCAAGGTGTCCTACTATTAGGACAATCAAATTTCTATTCAAATACTTTTGAAATGTATCGACTCATCTCCTGTGTGCGAAAGGAGACAAAGGTCCTGGAACTAAAACAGCCATGGCCGTCACCCCATAGATTTCTTATGTTCTTCAGAATATTTCATTCTACTCAGTATCTGCAAACCGTAATAGTCTTGATTGGAAATTGAAGTGCCACAGCAAGAACAATTGTGTAATTAGAAGATAATCATTTACTCTGGCACCGTCTTGAAAGTAAGAGTTTTGAAGAACAATTAAAATTTCTATGTGTTTGATTGGAATGTGTGTATTCCTGATTAACAATTTACAAACATTTCTTCCTACAAACCTTCTCTCAGAAGATCGCAAAAACATTTTGCCTTCTGTATGATTTTTAGTGACATACATTTTTAATTCTAAAATAATCCAAGATCTACAATGAACTTAATAATTCATTCTACTCATATTTCCCTCATGGCAGGAGAATTGCTTTAAATTAGGCATTCATATCTAGCAACACATCTACAGAGGAATGCTGGAAGTCAAAATAATCAAACTAGTAGACGGAAGTTGAAGAATCTTGAAATGCTAAACTTGCAAGAAAGTTTGAAATCATTTTATCACTATAGAAAAAAAATCAAGTCCAAATTTGCTCATTGAAAAATAGCTACAGAGGTAATAATAACCACTAACATGCTATTGAGAGCATCTGAATCAGGAGAGAATTTCATGACTAAATTGCATGAAAAAGAGTCATATTTAAAGCCAAGCCATGATGCGCAATGAATTCTTGGCAAGAAATGAAATGTGGAAATCAAATACTTGTGACTGCAGTATGAGGGTATTTCCAAAATTAGCAATCTTTTGGAACTGATTTTTATGGAACCCATTTCAATTAGAGTACTCATAATGTTAACATTTTACTGGTATTTATCATTTGTAAAATGTTTTGAAACCCATAAAAATACTATATGGTAACAAGTAATATACTTATTTATATATTAATAATTTAAAGTTATAAATATCAATTAAAACCCCATATTAAAAAGGAATGACTCTTCCCTTTTCTTAGGTTCTTTGTTTCATGAGCCTGTAAAGGAGAGTCCAGAGCACTCTCATCAATGCAATAGTTTGTTGATTCTTCCAATTAGTGTAGAGACTAGACACCATATCTGCAAATCTTGAATCCACGAAGTTACAGGAAGAACCATAATCTGTTCATCAGAAAAACAAAAGGTATAAGTGAGTTCAAAACTGATACCTTCTATAAGAAGGCTTTAAGTAGCAATGCAAGTTGGTTTTGGAAAAAAATAATCTCTCTGTTTGCTCATTTCTGTGCTATATCAAGCTATAGTTGGGTTTCTGTTTTGTATATTCAGACAAACACGCTGCCTATAATTTTAGAGAAAATTAGAATTAGAACTTTTCTGCTATGTTCAAATGTCATGTGAATCACATCAATTGTCTGATCAACTCACACAGTATTATTATACTTTGCAAAAGCTATTGAAAAATATCTTTACTTATTTTCTAATATTATTTTACTTTGAATTATGTGTATGCATGTGGGTATGTGCACATGCATATAGGTGGACACCATTGGCATGGGCGCCTCTGGAGCTGGAGAAACAGGCAGTTTTAACACATATCACCTGGGAACTGAACTAGGGTCATTTGCAAGAACAAAACTTGCTCTGAACTGCAGAGTTACCACTCCAGTCCCTTTGCTTATATCATTCTACTAGAACTAGATAACACAAGTGCAAATATATGACAGGCAGATGAATTTGTATATCTATTAAGTGGCAAGTATTTGTTCATTGTAGTGTTTTTCTAACATCACACTCCACAATTATCAAAAAATAATCACTCATTGTTCCTCTGAAGTTAAGTTTATAGACTTTCTGGGTAATATTTTGTAACCCACAGTAAAATCAGTGAGATGTTTTTTCTGTTCATGGAATGAACAATCAAGTTAAGTCTAGAGGTCACTGGGACCAGAATAGACAGTTCTGAACTTGATTCAAATCATTTTAATGAATAAGAGACTCTTGCCTCACAAAGGTAAAAGTCAAAATAGTAAGACCTACCCCAGCTGCATTCTGATCGGCAGCCTCAACAGTATCAGGAGTCTGGTCTCTCTCTTTGGGGACCCTCCCACTCTCAGGCTTCCCTTCCCAGCATTCCAAAGTGCAGGTATTTACAACAGGTCTTAGATTACATCAACGGGTGGTAATGACCAGAGTAGAAGAGAAACAAATGGCATCCTTGACAAGTAATTTCTGAGGACAATGGAAACTTCCCAAAAACCTATGAAAACTCTGTCCTGGAACTGCAGGTTCTATCTTCTCCTTTCCTACACATTAGTCATTTTCAGAACAACTTCATTGTGGGTATAATATAATCATGATACACCCATGGAGGCAGGCACCACATCAGTTTTCCATGAGGCACACGGTGCGAACACAGACTGGAAAACAAAATTACACCAATGAAATAAATATAAATAAATAAATAAAACAAAAACAAGATAAACCTTCCTTAGATTCTACTAGAAAGGAAGACATTCGTAAAAAGACACAAAATCAGTAGGCTCTTTTAGTTTTCTCTGGCAGGTACAGCTCATACACTCTCATTCTCAGAAAGCCAGATCTAGCAATGCATAGAACAGCTGATTTTAGAGTAGCTGTTTGAATATTTCTGACATCTCTAGAGTATCTGCTGATGGTAGAAGAAAACTATTCTGAAGAGTTTGACTCATTTCAGGGCTGTACTTGTGCGTAAATAACACAGTTTTAGTGAAAAGGAAGGAAAAAACAAATATTTCCCACCAGTTAGATGTCCTAAGAAAGCTCTCATGTTTCTCTTGAAATGGATTGGGCTAGTTATTTCTCATCTCATTTCTAAGATACAAATGCAGACTACATGGGCCTAAATTTACCTCAATGGTAACAAGAAGCCAGTGTTATCTATAGCAAAATTTAGTAAATGATTTCAGAAATTGCTCATTTTGTGGTTCAGGAAACAATATATAAGAGTTACCTTTAACTATAAGTACAACTACAGATTAAACTATAATCTATTTATGAATAGAAAGTTCTTAAAAGAAGAAATATAAATGGGCAATATATATTTGAACCAAAGAGTCAACATCCTTATCTACATCAGAGAAAGGCAATTAAAACTGCTTTGAGATTCCATGTCACCCTAGTCAGTGTAAGAATAGCTAATCACAAAACCCAAAAACAAATAGTAGCTAAAGCTATAAATAAGTGGGGAAATAAAGAGCTTTCAGACACTGTTGGCAATAATGTAAATGGATGCAGCAACCATAGAAATCAATATGACTGCCTTTTAAAAAAATAAAAAGGAGAAAACTACTATAATCCAATTTTTGGGTGTGTATACATCTGAAGGACACTGAAAGTCAACATACCAAGCTCAGTGTGTGTGTGTGTGTGTGTGTGTGTGTGTGTGTGTGTGTGTGTGTTTGTGTGGTCTTAAAGCTAGAACATTTATTAGAGAGAAAGAAGAAATCTGTACTTGATATTAGCCAAAAGGCAAGGATCAGTGGATGAAGAAGTTTAAGAGGGGCGTGAAACAGACAGGCAATGGAACACTTTCAGTAAGAGAGCAGAAGTGGGGAATAACTGGGGAAAAAGGGACTAAGCTTGAAGGGTCCTAGGGTACAGTAGTTGGGGAGGGGAACAAGTGAAAGCACACACACACACACACACACACACACACACACACACACACACACACACACACATGAAGATGCCATAATAAAACATATTACTTTGCATTACAGCTCCCAAACTAATTAAAAATATAAAAAAAATAGAATTAGGGAATGTGTTCCTATATAGTTCAGATTCTCAATTTCTATGAAGAGAATGGATTTTTTTGTAATTTGGAATAAGTGGAGCGACTGTAATTGATTTGACAATTGAATGGATCTATTCCTGCATTTTTATTCTTGAAGTATATTAATATTTAAATTCCTCACACTTCAAGGGTGTAGTACTCTCATACAAGTAAGCACTGTTCAAAACAGGGACTGCATTAGTGGCTTGGGGGTGCTAATACAAGTAGTGATTTAAACAGGACTCAGACACCAAGTGTACACAGCCTTCTGTTCTATATGGCACAAATCAGGAACACTCATGAGAACATCTTCATCCATTCATCAGGAATGCATACAATCCTGGACAGTACAGACAAGGTTTCTGATATTGATCCCTGAGAAGAAACTCCTACAGAAATTTGGAGATTGGCTTCTATCTTCATTTCTGCTGAGTTAGTCAGTTTCCTAAGAAAATGAGTAGACTCATATAAGTTGTAGTCTTGGGTACTATATCAACTGTAAAAGTGGAGAACTGAATCATGTAGTATTATTTCAATGATCAGTGCCAAAAAATTCCATTCTGAGAAGATTTTTAAGGAACAATACAACACAGACTCTATCTTACACCATCACATTAGCCACAAGTAGCTTCAGCAAGGGCAATATTAAAATTAAAATGCACATTTTCATAGTATTCCTAAATACCTCTTATCCCATCTTCTATATGAAGCAAAACATCAGCCTTGTTTTAAAACACTTTTTTAATTCTAGAATGTACTATGTATTAAGAGTATCTGCCAATTATTTTTGGTAGTAAAATATATGATTTTTATATGGTTTTCTTTGCTCTTTGACACTATTGTAGACACTGGGGACCAAACAAAAACTATGCCTATTGATGTTCAAATATACAAGCACAGAGCTACATGGAACTCAACTTATCTCAATGTTAAAATGAAACCAGTGTTACCCCTGGTAAAACTTTAGTGAATGGACTGAATCTGATGATATATAAGAACAGAGTTGTTAAATGTTGAATCACAGTTTCTACCACAATTATTTTTACTTTTAGGATATTATCATAAAAATGGTATTTCATATCAATAACTGCATTAAACATTTGTGTGTGTGTGTGTGTGTGTGTGTGTGTGTATTGGAGAAAGTAAAAACTCCAGTTAACTATAACATGGGTTAGAAGTATATAGACTGAGAAATCTATACAAAACTGAATTTTAAGATGCCTATGGAAAAATAGGTATTAAGGTATAGATGATGAAAAATAAGTTCAAGAAGAATCTTGAAGGTATGAAATGAAATGTACTGATCAGTATGTTATATGGTTGTAGGATCTCGGGTTGTTGACTACAGGTAAAAGTCCCTTTTATAGACCAACTGAATGATAATATTATAAACTAACATTTGGTGGAACACAGAAACTGAAATGAGATATCAATGATCTGATCAGGTCTTGGTCACCAAATAAACTGATGTGAGAAAATTTATTAGAATTATTATTTACTAAGTATTGTCCTTTCTTGTTATAGGTACGTAGTGGTTTTATACTGTCACATCCCCCTACAGTGAGGTATGACATCACAGTTTTCTTTAGCCATTGGACAAGAGCACAGTGGTGTGTGCTGCTTTCACATGTATGCTATTAAGGTCTGAGATACCAACTCAGGCTTCTGATTGTGGCAAACACAGAAATGTGTGCTGAGATAAATTTCAAATCAACTGCGGTGAGCAGAAAACTCGTATGCAACGTGTTTCAAGTAGACTGGTCTTAGGTTAAACTGGGGGAGAGCTGGCAACTGGACTTGATTTGATATCATCTATCCTAAGCTATACGCATGCTGTCTGAGGCGCTGTATTACACAGTGTGTTCACCAGGGCCCATTTGGTGTGGGCGAATTCCTTCACTTGTAACTTAGACCTCATCTCCTGCCTGGGTTTAGGATCTGAAGAAGTGCTACATTTTCAGGTGCTGAGGATTGGCTACATCCAGTAAGACTATTTGAGTACTTGTTAGAAGGTGGAAGGCGTCTTTACAATTCTAAAGCAGAATACAGCAGTAGCTGCCGCTGGCAGGATATTGGAAGCCCATGGCAGTAATTAGTACTAGACAGATCTTTAAGAGCCTCTGAAGTCACTCTTAAGTATCACTTATCTTACTGGAATCTGTAATATCAGGTAGAGGGAAGGGGTAACATTTTCTAGGAAAGGGCAGAAAAACACTCCATTGTGATGGGCAAATGATAGTCATTGTGGAGTATGCAGTCAGCAGAGTTTCAACCATGGAATTAAATGATCTTTGTGTATGCTGGGTATGAGACAATGAAAATGAAAATGGTTCCTGGGGAATGTGTTTTGTAGTGAACTGTTACTCATACCGGGGCTCTTGCTTCTTTCTTATTCAGAGCTATGGAGACCTAAAGCTGAGTGTGTGAGAGAGAGCAGGAAACATTGCCAGTCATCTAGGGTTGAAGGCTTTGTGTCTCTGTGCTGAACTATTAGGAAACCCAGTATGTGGCCTGCAAACTTGTACAGGACATTTGTTGGCCACATTCACCAGGACCAATTTTCATTTATTTTACATTATTATTTATTATTATTGTTACAGTGACTCTTTCTTGTTAAGTTGCAGGTACACCCCCACAGATTTGGAGTATTATTGCTTAATGTTTATTTATATGCGTTTTTATGAATTTGGAAATAACAAGGGAAATCAAGGGAAAAGGAAACATAAGTTAGGCACTAGCTGAGGTTAATGCCTACTTGACCTTCTTGAGAGCCACATAAAAAGTAAAATAATAATCTTTCATCACATATATATGTTTTGGACGAGGCTGCTTGTTGGTTCCTGGATGCCCAGCTAGCTTAGATGCGAAATAATCACACAGAAACTGTATTAATTAAATCACTTCTTGGCCCATTAGGTCTAGCTTCTTATTGGCTAACTCTTACATATTAATTTAATCCATTTCTAATAATCTGTGTATCACCAAATGGCTGTGGCTTACTGGCAAGGTTCTAACTGGCATCTGTCTCTGGCGGCTCCATGGCTTCTCTCTTGACTTCACACTTCTTTCTCCCAGGATTCAGCCTAGCTTTCTCTGCCTACCGAAGTTCTGCCTTGCTATAGGTCCAAAGCAGTTTCTTTATTCATTAATGGTTATCACAACACACAGAGGGAACTCCCACATCATACATACACATAAATATGTATTTCAGAAAATGCACTTTATTAAGTATTATTTGGGAATACTGCTACCACCTATTTTAATGTTTGAATGCACACTAACTCACACACAGCCATAGAAGTATGGGAACAGGTGATTACCACGATGCTGTGGCAGGAAGGAGAGACAGCCCAGTGCTTTGGTCACGGAAAACTAAGAAGCACATGCATTATCTAAATATTCTGTCACAGCTGAAAGCTGTGGCCACATGCTAATTTTTCCTTTCAACATAACCCCCTATAAAGCCCTAGAAACTTCTATCCCTCGATTCTTTTAGAAAATGGGAACTTACAAGGCGATAGGATGATGGTTTGGTATTGTTTTGTCATATCCTTTCCTGTTGATGATGCTACGATTATGAGTGGGAAAAAAATCTTCCTACCTTGGAGTAAGAGGTTGTGCTTAGAAAGCAAGTTAAAAGTAATAAAACCAAACACTAGAGCCAATAACTTGTCAGATGTCAAGTATGCCTAGGCTTTATATCCCACAAACCGTCATAGTTTATGTCACAGCTTATGATCTGCTTTTCAAATTGTTGACCAGAAAACATTAATGAGACAAAAACAGTCTTTGATGAGCTTTCATCAAAATTTGTCTTGGAAATATAAAAGAATAATACAGAATTAGTTGTATATCATAATATTTTGATAATTTCAATACAACTTTTACTGGGTTTTCTCTTTGACAGTTTCACAAATGTGTTTAATTTACCTTGTGGTTTCCCCGTTTATTCACTGAGACTCAGGGAGGCAAAGTGATCTGCCTGTCTGCTCAGAAGTACTGAAGTTGAAGCAGCTTTGTTCCATAGGTGCCATGACCCATAAGCTGTATATAATTCCCACTGAAGACCTACAACAGCACCCAAGGAAACAGTGCACGAGTGAGGGAGGAACTTTCTCCAGTGGAGTTTGATGGTGGAGAATGAAGCGTTTGAGAAAGAATAGTCAAGTTGGCTAAGACAGAAACAGGTGGTGACAGAAAAGGCAGAAACTGGGTGGGACTTCTGCATTAGGTAAAAATGCACTGGAGGTAGCTGGAAGTCAGAACATACTGGATATTCACACTGTCTCCTATAGATATGAATTGCCTATGAGTATGGCAACCCTTGCCTCTGGATCACACAGATTTCACATTTTCTCTTCCTCTTGGAAACACTTCCCTAACCACCTGAATTTCAGTTTGGGAGAGAGTTTCAGAAAGTCACCCTTATATCAATCCAATTTTCCTCTTTGTTACATGCCTCCTAAGAAAGAACTTCCTGTTTAATGTATTCACCGACTGTTATCACTCTTTCAGGCCAAATAAAGCAACTTGCGATGTTCTCATACATGGTTATCAGCCTCCCACTCCGACATCTGATTAATCTTATTCTGGTGCTTGTCGCTTACACTCCAAGGTCCATCGCATCCGCAGCGCCGGCACATGCGGTGATGACTCTCATGGAATCCACACAGTCCTTATGAGTGCAGAGGTAGATACAGAGGCTGCTCATGCAGAATGGAAACATCCTCCCTTGCATGTCTCTGGGGACATCGCGGAAGATGGATCACCTTTAAAAGTGCACTGTTAGCTGCTTTCTTCCAGCAGGGAAAGAACCTTCTTCTACAGTCGGAGTGATCTCAAGCTGATGGCTTTGCCTCTGGAATCTTTCGAAAATGTCTTATTTATTTACCCGTTAGGACAATAAAGGCTAATTCATCTCTTTTTTCGTAGACTTTTAGAAACTGGATTAAGTATCCCATTGATGAAAACTAGGCATAGTCACATTTACTTAGGGCAATTAAAACAACAACAATAACAATAACAACAAAACAAAACAGAACAAAATACCAGTCATCCAGATACAGAGAAGTGGCTTGCAAAAATTCCTTGGCATTACACTTGCTTAAATATAGAGAAAAGAAAGCTTTTTTAAAAAAAATATTTATTTTCATCCCCTTCAAAAATTATACAAGTGCATGCTTTCATTAAATTGGACTATTTATAGCTATGACACGAATATAATATGATCTGAAAAATGTATCATTTTGTTTCCTCAGAATTGATTGGGAAAGCTGAAACTCTCTGGTTCCCCAGGTATACTGGAAACAGTCGGTCTTAGTAACAGAAAGATTCTGGCAACTGCAACAGAAAACCAGCAAGCCCCCAGCCGCTAGTCAGTTTACAAGACGTTGCTTATGCCAAACACTAGGGGGCACTGGTGACTTAGCCAAGCATGCTTTTGGGCTTTTCAAAATTCCGTGTTACAGCAGCTCTTCAACTTTGAATGGGCGGGATGGGGTGGCAAACAAGTGTTCAAAGGTTTGTGTTTAGAGAGAGGGTGGTTAAAGTACAGTCTCAGTAAAGCCCAGCAGAAGGAGCGAAGTGAGTAATCGCCACCATTTTAGGTAACACACCAGAAGCTTAGTTAGTGCAAAGTTAATACTTGATTAAAGCTAGACTCAGGCTGAGATTTGTAAAACAAGAGAAGGCTGATTGAAACACGCATTTGGATGTCCAGTTTGTTCCTGGTGACTCCTTATGTTTTGGGTGACTGTTATACGGCGACACTGGTTTTTAATGTTCAAAGACACGCAGGCTACTAGGAAGAATTAATGGGGATATGTTCATTTGGATTTAATGAGGTGAGACACAAAGGAGCTAAAAAACAAAGGCAGAATAAAATATCCACGACCTCCATCAGGGAAGTTTAAAATATTAGAGAAGAAGCCTAATTATCTGTATGATGTGTGCTCTTGAGGCTTTGAGGGAGGAGGGGAAAATTAACAGCAGAGCCAGTAACCGCTGAAGGAAATGTAAAGAAACACTGATGTCTGATGTGAAGGCTTGAAATAAAAGAAGCTAGCAATTAAACGCATTGACGATAATTCCATGAGGTGTGACTAAGATACTCAAAGCAACAATAATCAGAGGCCATAGTGCAATATACTTTGCCCGTTTTCTTCTTAATTTTTTCAACACAGGTTGCTTTTAAAAGTGTGTTTCACACGTCTCAAAGCTTATAGTTAAAAAGTTTGAAGACAGACTTATTTTTCCTTTCTTTCTCCCGCTTTCTTTAATCAGAATTTCTTTCCGCCCAAATGAAACTGTGTTTTCTATGCATGTGGAACCAAGGGCGACGGGGAGTGGGCTGGGCTGTCTCAAGTCCTTCAGGAAACCCCGCTTGATAAAAGTGGTCAAGGTCAGTTGTATTTTTTTTTTTGCTTCTGTGACCCCCTGAAAAACATGGGTCAGAGTAGCCTTGCAAGCCTGCCTGCTCCTCCACCACTTTCCCTCAGTTATCTATCACTAGTAAAGCCTGTGGAAACTGACCTTCTCCTCACATCCAAAACCTAGAGGCCATGGAGACATAGGAAGACAAAGCTGATTAGTAGGTAGACACACAACCGTATTAGGCAGAGTGCTCCTGGGGGATAATAAACACTCATTTGGAGCTGGCCCCAGGTTTGTTCCCTCCTGAATCCCACATCACCTTCTTGCTCTCTTCTAAATTAGTTTCTCCTAAGCCCAATAAGCTTCCTTTGACCCGAAGACATTGCTTTGCTATCTGGTGTCCCACACAGATGCTCCCACACAGATGACTAGATTGCTTGCTGACTCCAGGCCTTTTTGTGTTGGCTTTGGGAGATAGTAGCTGTTCAATGACAGGAATGTTGATAACTGTTTACACATTTCTAACCTGGGCAGGAAGATGTAGCAGCTTGCATAATAGTACCTTATGTGTGTGTGTGTGTGTGTGTGTGTGTGTGTATGTATGTGTATGTATACAAATTATCCCTTGAAGAGTGGCTCGAAGGAGTCTAATACTATTAAAAATTTAAATTTTTAGATATTTGCTATAAAAATGCAAAGGAAATGAATCTAAAATGTAGAACTGCTTTTGTTTGAATTCTTTCCTTTAGGTGCTGTCAGGCTGTGAACATATACATGCATGTAACAGTCCCATGTGCAATGTGCAGTCAGAGGTGCAACATAAATGTAGGTAGCAAGAATTAGAGCCTCATTTTGTAAGTTACAGTGCTCCGCAGTTCCTTTATACAATGAAACTCCCTATAATTGTTTGTGGATGGCTCCATGTATTATTTAAAATTTATATACACACACAGACACACACAGACACACAGACACACACACACACACACACACACACACACACACACACACACACATATATATATACAAACACACATATGCTTATAACCAGCACCAGTTTTTTAAATTACTTTCTGGACAACACTTGGCTACTTTTTGAGCCAACTTTATTTTTTTATAAAATAGAGGAGTTCACTTTGTAAAAGTTGCACATCCAGGTAGCTAACTTCTTTTTTCCTTCAAAGGTTAACTATGTATGTGTTTGTGTAGTCCTGACTAGTATATTGTCAACTTGACAAGTTAGAGTTGTTTGGGAAGAAGAACTCTTAATTGAGAAAATGCCTCCATAAGATTTGCCTGTAGGCAATTTAAAGTTTATTTTCTGAATTAGTGATTGATGTGGGAGGATCCAATCCATTGTGATGTTTCCATCTCTGAGCTGGTGGTTCTGGGTTCTATAAGAAAGCAGGCTGACAAATTCAGGGGGAGCAAGCTAGTAAGCAGCACTCCTCCATGGCTTCTACTTCAGTTTTGTCTCCAGAATCCTGCCTGGACTTCCTTTAGTGATGCAAAGTTGTAAGCTGAAACAAACCCTTTGTCCCCAAGCCACTCTTGGGCATGCTGTTTTATCACTGAATATATGCAAGTGATATAACTATTATAAGTGTTATAATTCACACATAATTTATGCTGCTACAGTGTGAAATTTGAAGTACTTTACTCTGCTATAGATGGGAAATACAAATGTCTCTTAAAAGGCCCATGGTAAAGGTCGAAGACCCAGATCGGCACTGATTATAGGTTGGCGGCTTTAGGCATTTCCTCTCTTTCTTCCTGTGTCCTTGCTCATTCTCAAATATGCTTCTTACTGTGATGTCTTTGTTGCCAAAGGCACAAAGCAATGGAGCCAGTACATCATGACCTAAGATGTGCAAGTCTGTAAGCTGAAGCAAACTTTTCTCTTTCAGAGTTGCTTGTTTCGGGTATTTTGTTATGGCCACAGGAAGGTGACTAACAAACCCATCAGTGGTCATGTCAGAGGACCTGCCATCAACAGCAGAGCTTAAGGAGTTCAAGTCACAGAGTAGAAAAACTAAGATGAATAAACACTGGAGAAGTTAAGCCCTTAGGGGATTGTTTCCAGGATGCCCCTTGCTGCTGCTGTGTTCCTGTTGTGTTTGGCATGATGAGATTACTATGTAAAAGGACTCTGTTGTATCTAGTAGGGTGCGATTGTCTCATGGGAAAAAATTCCACTCCTCACTGGGCAATTTACTTGCAGATCATAATGAAGATGATTTTTGAGAGTAATGGTGCTTAGTTGAATCAGTGGTTTAATTGAACTTTCTGAATTAGCCTAAAAAAAATACAGGTGGTTAAGACAGTAAAGATGATTAGGGAAACAGCATAGGTTATTCTGCCAGTTGCTCCAATACAAGAGACAAAAAGAAAAAAATAGACGAGATGTCTCCTTTCCCTTTGTTAGACGTGGTGAGATTTGCAGTTGGTAGAAAATAAGAACAGGAGATTTCATGCATTCTAGACCCATGAATTCAGCCTTGGGAAAAACAGGCTGATAATTAAAGAAAACAATTGTGTCCCTATACCCAAGGTTAGGTCTGAATTTCCTGGTCATGTAGCTTACAGAATTAATCACGGACCCCATTATGCACCTTGAACAAACAAAATTGTGAATGGAGATTAAATGACCCTACTGTGTGTAAAGAATAGATGTTTAGCTGACCACTGGTTAAAAGGTTTGTAGAATAGAATAGGAATCTGCTACACTGAAACCACAAACTGCTGCCGGCCAGTAGAAAAGGAACTGGATGAAATGTACTAGGCTTGCTTAAAACTTTGTTAATCAATAATAAAAGAATCATTGCTTTGGGGGTGGAGATGTTATGGTGGGAAAATTCACACAAAGGAAAATGTTTACTTGTGGACTTCTCAGAAAAACATGTAACTTGTGATCATAATGTGATGTTTTCCTGTGTAAAGATTTTAATTTGTTAATGGAAAATTTGTAATTAGTGGTTATGAGGTAATCTTTTTTGTGTGTATGTGAAATTTTTTCATTGTTTTTATTGAGCTATATATTTTTCTCCGTTCTCCTCCCTTCCTCTTCTACTCTCTCCCCTGATTCCCACAGTCCCAATTTATTTATGAGATCTTGTCTTTTTCTATTGTATTTTTCTGTTTTCTGGCTGGACCAGTTTGCACTCCCACCAGCAATGCAGGAGTGTTCCCTTTGCCCCACATTCTCTCCAGCATAAGCTGTCATCAGTATTTTGGATCTTAGCTGCTTTTACAGAAATTGATTTGCATTTCTCTAACGGCTAAAGGATGTTGAGCATTTCCTGAAGTGTCTTTCAGCCATTTTAGATTCCTCTGTTGATGTCTGTACTCCATTTTTTATTTGATTCTTTGTTCTGTTTATGACAAATTTCTTGATTTATTTGTATATTTTTGAGATCAACCATCTGTCCAATGTCTGGTTGTTAAAGATCTTTTCCCATTCTGTAGCCTGTTGTTTTGTCTTGTTGGTCATGCACTTTGCTTTATAGAAGCTTGTCAGTTTCAGGAGGTCCCATATAATAATTGTTGCTCTCAATGTCTGTGCTACTGGGGTTGTATTTAAGAATATAAAAACGCCAATGTGTTCAAGTGTACTTCTCACCTTCTCTTCTGTGAGGTTCAGTACAGTTGGTTTTATGTAGATGTCTTTGATTCATTTGGATTTGAGTCTTATGCATGGGAATAGATGTGGATCTATTTGCATTTTTCTACATGTTGATATCCAGTTATGCCAGCACCACTTGTTAAATAGGCTTTCTTTTGTCCTTTGAGCTTTTTTTCTTCTTTGTCAAAAATCAGGTGTTCGAAGATATGTGGATTGATATCTGGGTCTTCTATTCAGTTCCATTGGTCCTCCTGTCTGTTCTTATGCCAATACCAGGCTGCTTTCAGTACTGTAGGTCTGTAGTAGAGTTTGAAGTCAGGGATTGTGTTACCTCCAGAAATTCCTTTATTGTTCAGGATTGTTTTGGCTATCCTGGGCTTTTTGTTTTTCCTTACGAAGTTGAATATTGTTATTTCGAGGTCTGTGAAGAATTTTGCAGGATTTTGATGGGCATTGCATTGAATTTGTAGATTGTTTTTGGTAAGATTGCCATTTTTACTGTATTAATTCTACCTACCCAAGATCATGGGAGATATTTCCATTTTTGGTGTCTTCTTCAATTTCTTTCTTCAAAGATTTAAAATTCTTGTCATATAGGTTTTCTCCTTGTTTGGTTAGAGTTACTCCAAGATATTTTATGTTATTAGTGGCTGTTATGAAGGGCAATATTTCTCTGATTTCTTTCTCAGCCCATTCATAATCTGTTTAAATGAGGGCTACTGATTTTTTGAGTTAATCTTGTATCCTGCTACATAACTTAAGGAGTTTATGAGTTGTAGTAGTTTTTCTTCAGTAGCAAGGTAATCTTTTCTTGTGTAGAAATTTTTGTCTTAGGAGGCATAAAAGGGGTAAGAAAAGATAAGAATAGATGCAGGAAAAAACAGGGAAGAAGAGAAGAAGAAGAAGAAGAAGAAGAAGAAGAAGAAGAAGAAGAAGAAGAAGAAGAAGAAGAAGAAGAAGAAGAAGAAGAGGAGGAGGAGGAGGAGGAGGAGGAGGAGGAGGAGGAAGAGGAGGAGGGGGAGGAAAACAGCAGGGAAGAAGAAGGAGGAAAAAACAATGGGAAAGAATAGAACAAAGAATAGAGCAGAAGCAAAAAGAAAATAAACTGAATTAATTTTTGCCCCTCAGCTAAAGTCTGTCTGTCTGTCCGTCCGTCTGTGTGTGTGTGTGCCTCTCTGTCTGTCCAGTAGTTCAATGACTCCAAGCCTCCTTTCTAGTTTCTCCGAGCTGCTGAGAGCTGTTTCCTTGGCACAAACCCTAGTAATTGAAAACATTTTTTAATTCAAAATATTTTGTTTCCTATTAAACACTTACAGAATTTACAGGATGTATTTTATGCTCAGCTTGAGGCTACTCAATCCTTTAGACTCTATATATATCCCAGAGGCAGATGATGGTTCCAATTGCTATTCTACAGGGATATTTTCTGATTTTTCCTTTACTTTCCTCTCTTATAACCACCAAAACAAAATAAAAGCCCTTCATAAGGCTAAGATAGAGAACTTTTTTCTTGCCCAATATTTCTTCATCGTGTCATATACAGCAGATGTTTTAATCTGTTCTGTCTGATCTACATATTTCTTTTCGCTCTGGACATTTTCAATTCTAAAATAGTTGATGTACCCTATGGCTTTCTATGTATTCCATCAAATGTCCTCCATCTTCCCCATAACCTAAGCCTAAAGTGTGTAACTTTTTATCTCCCCATCAGTGTCCTATTCGGCATCAATTCTAACCCAGTTTAGCTTCTGATACCCATGAATTATATTTTGCTAGTTGGTTGGTATTCAGAGCTCATACACTTGTCTTATCTTTGCAAATTCATTTCCAGTCCATTCTTTCTGTTACCCCCTACCATTATCTCTCTCTGATACATTCTTAGTCTAGAAAAACATTTGTTCCCTGTAATATGTGGTTTTAGCTATTGCTTCTTTAGAGAAATCCATTCTGAAATTACTCTAGGGGCCTATTTCTTCGTTTTCTGTGGTCCTCTGAAGTTCTTTTCTTTCCCCTTCACAGATGTTTACTTTGGAAGCTGCATATACATTATTTTATTTATACTATTGTCTGTTTTCTTTAAGTTCTTTGCTTGAGAGAGTGGCAATACCTCTGCACCTGACTCCATGTGCATCTGGTATGTATTAGCTACTAAAATATCTGATAAATGAATGAGTCCGAATTCTTTTTAAAATGATGTTAATATTTATTAGCCAAGCTCTACTTTTCTGATTCCTTCTCAACTTTGTCATACCTATTAGTTTCCTGACCATGATTGTTAAGTGGTCTTTATGAAGTGATACTTACTATTTGTTGAGTGTATGAATAATGATAACTAAAACATAGAAGATATTACATTTAATTTTGCCAAAAATCATTTGAGATTAGGCTCATTTTCTTTCCATCTTAAAGATGAAAGCACTGTATGATGAATACTTTGTCCCAAATCAAGTATTAACATAGAAGAGCTCGAAAGGACCAAAGTGCTGAAGTGAAGTTTGTAGTTTTGTTTTAATAGGAGCTTACCGAGAATATTTAAAATTTTGGGGGGAAAGTTGCTAATACTAGAGACTTATCTACTTCTAGGCAGGCTGTATTAGCTAAAAATCTACGTAGAGTTTGAATTTTGTTCCTGGGTTCCTTTACAGTTTTCAATTCAGTTAATCACAACTGTGACTCATTCCCACTCTGCATACTCTCATCAGTCAGCCTTATATGTAAGTTGTGAGGATAAAGATATACCTTTTCATGGTGTATCAGAAGGCACTCTCTAATGATCAGTCTTTCAGGGAGAAATAAAAGTGCTTGATGGCTCAACCTTTTTCCAGTTAGCTGTATTCACATAGCTATACTTTAATTAATGAAATGAAGCCTAAAGGGAATGTGATTTCCAGTATTTTATTGACTATTGCAACATAAAAATTACTCTGAAGTCTAGTGACATAAAAGAAGACTTTATATATTATGGTGTGATTAGTGTGAGCCAACTCAGGATGTAGCTTGGGTGTTGTTTTGTTTAGACTCATTCACAAAGTAGAAATCAAGATGTCTGTGAGGCTGCCACCACATCCAGACTTGACTGTGGATGGCAGAGTGATTCCAACATGGACCATAAAGAATTTTAGTAGAAGCTCCTACTCTTCCATTGACTTTTGGCAGAGAGTCTGATTCATTACTGCATAGTCTTCTTTATAAGAAGCTTCAGCATCTCAGCATCTTCACCCAGAAGTGGCTGCTTAATTTTTAAGGATCAATACTACATGAAAATGTGTCACATCTTGTGAAAAATCTTGATAACTTTAAAGATAGTAACTACTAGTATTTAGCCAAGTGTAAGTCGTATGAGCTGTATAATTTACACCCATGAAACATAATCTACCATCTTCAGAAAGGGAAGGAAAGAGAGAAAGAGAGGGAGAGAGATATATTAATTCTATGACCTAGTATTGGAAGATATTCATAATAATTTTGTCTCTGATACTTTGTTAAAATCCAGTCAGCAATTCATGATTACATTTGGCAAAGAGCAAATGGCTTCTCTCTTTTAAGGAGAGGATTTAGGGCATATTTTCAAATTATAAAATTATCTTAAAATCTAGCATCCTATTTTTCTTCTTTATTATCAGTTACACAAGTGCAAAAAGTCAGATATAGACTATATCTGTGGGAAATAGATGATAAAGGGAAGACACACACGATAGAAAAATCTGGACTCTAGTTAGAGTCACCATTTAGATCAAAAGCTTCTAAGAGAATGACCGTCAAGTGCAATAGAGAAAGAAACACAGGTCTCACCTAAGTCATTATGAAGTTAGACTTATTATGACACGAATTCCATAATTTGTAGTTCTGTTTCACATATTTTGACACATATTTATCATAATGAAAATTATTTACTGTGCAGAAAAAAGGTTTCATATCCTTGTAAATTATTGAGAATCACATATTTGATATTACATTTCTCTCTTAGTAAAAAGAAAATTTGAGAATATTATGTCTCACGGACATTGATATAAGAGAACTGATAAAACATTAGCAATTAAAATCTAGACCATATAATAAGCTAATAAGCACTCTTGTAAAGTTCATCTCTTAAATCTATGCCTGCCTCAACATATAAAACAGTCAATCAAAGACATTCATCCCAACAGGCTTAGAAAAATTACAGGATCACCTCAGTTGATGCCCAGAATATGAGAAAATTCAGGAACCTTCTGTGCTCAGTCCTCACTCCCATTCATCTACTTACAACAAACAGAAAATTAAGTGTGGACTGAAAGTTATTTCACCAAAAATGGCTAATTATGAAAGCAAAACCTATCTTTGCTAGTGTCAGTGTACCAAATTTTCTTCCTCTAACATCTAAAAACACAGGGATATTTTTATTACTTCTATTTAAAAGAGGAAGATTGGAGACAAAAATAATACAGGTTTGAAATTAAATGCTGGATGTCATTGTGAAAATAATAAATGAGTTTAGCAAGATTGTGAAATGCACAGTAAATCCACAAAGCCAATCTCCAATGTATATGCTAGCAACAGTAATTTGAAATAAGTTTATATTGTGACTTATAACATCACCAGTGATATGAAGTACTTAGAATTAGATTTCATAAAATTAGTATTGGATTAAAAACTATACAACACCAATGTTAGAAGCAGAACCTTCTGATTTTTATGAAACAGTGTTCTTCATCAGCAGTGGGAACCTAAGTAAAAAATCATCAGCTGATTATGTCCTTTGAGGAATTTTGAGCTTTCATCATATAACAAATACTTTTGAAGTTAAAGGTAACAGAGATCAAAACAGAAATATCTGAGTTTCGCCTGGATGACATTTGTCATTTTGAAATACTGATGATATACCGAGACAAATAACATGGCAGTTCATGGGATGGAAACAAGCATGGAGGGACAGTGGAGGGAAAGGCACAGCTTATGCCTGCCAGGCACAAAATATTGTACTTGCTACAGGAGATAAGGGGGACTCTAACTGAGAGAGTGACATCTGAGTGAAACCTTGAGAGATGTGGCAGGACTTAGCTCTGCAAATATCTGAAAGGTGTAGAGAAATAAGCAAACAACAGCAAGCCCCAAACCTTCTCCAAGTCAACCTGGCACACTGGGTAAATAAAACATGGCAAGGCGGACTGGAGCTCATAGTCTATGGGGGCAGTGACATCAGACAGAACTTTAGTATTAACTTATCAATTATCTTAAAGGCTAGATGGGAAAGTGTAAGCCCATGGAAGTGTTGCTTTTTCACTTTGGATGCTAGGGGAAGCCTTCAGAGACACTGAAATAAAGGAGTCTTGTAACCAGACTTTCATTTTTAAGTGTTCTTTCTGTTTCTGTGTTGAAAAAGAGCACAAGAGGATCAGAACAAAAGAACTATTAGAAAGCTCTGGGAAGAAATAATAATAGCTTCTTTTTGGCTTTTTTATTATTATTATTTTTATTGAGCTCTACTCCCCTTCTCTGCTCCCCTTCTTACCTCTCCCTCCCCCTCAACCCTCTCGCAAGGCTCCCATGCTCCCAATTTACTCGGGAGATCTGGTTTCTTTATAATTCCCAAATAGATTATATCTATGTATGTCTTTCTTAGGTCCTCATTGTTGTCTAGGTTCTCTGGAATTGTGAAAATTAGGAAACAACCTTCATCAAGACCCAGTAATACCACTTTTGGGTATATATTCAAAGGATGCTCAATCGTACCACAAGGACATGTGCTCAACTATCTTCATAGCAACATTGTTTGTCATAGCCAGAAACTGGAAACAACCTAAAGTACCCCTCAACAAAAGAATGGATAACGAAAATGGGATATATTTACACAATGGAGTACTACACAGCAGAGAAAATAATGACATCTTTAATTTTGCAGGTAAATGGATGGAGCTAGAAAACATCATTTTGAGTGAGGTAACCCAGACACAGAAAAACAATTATCACATGTACTCACTCATAAGTGATTTTTAAACATAAAGCAAAGAAAAGCAGCCCACAAATCATAATCCCAGAAATGATAGCTTCTTAAGAATTGCTAAGAAAATAAATTTGGGTTGCCCCTCCCCATACATGTGTTAATTGCATCAATTCAACAATTTTGTAATGTTCACTTATTTCAGAACAAGATGTTTTGCATTATAGGTCTATCCATTTTGTATTTATCAATTTAAAGATGCACAACAGAAAAGAAATGATGGTGTAACAAAGCAGTAGCAACAGTTGGAGTGGAAAATGGTTAGAGTCTGGATTTTGCTGGTGTAGACAAGATTTGCAGTCAAATGGAGGATATAAAAGAGAGCAGGGTTGGAGAAACAGAAATGTTTTCTACAGTTTGGATATGAGCCATTGGGAAACAGTGCTCCTGTTTACTGAGAATTTAAGAAGCCCCTGATGCCTACAGCAGATACTTCCTGTAGAAAGACACATCAAATCTTATCTCTGGATGTGTTGAAGTGTGGAACAGACATCCAAGTAGACAGAGTGGTTAGGCACCTGACTTTTCAAATCTTCACTTTGAAAGAACATTATGCTATAGGAAGAAATTTAGAAATCATTGGAATATATGTATTTAAAGTCCTGGGACTAGATGAGAATGAGAGAATAAGTATGGATCAACTGGGGGAAGGGATAAAAAACACATCGAATCACATGAGTGCATGCAAGCACACACACACACACACACACACACACACACACATATACACACGCACGCACGCACGCACGCACGCACGCCAAGGCTCAGACAGAAAAAAGGGGAAAAGTCAAAAGTGACCACAGTTGCAGAACTAACGTTTTGAAAGTATTCTTATTGTAAAAACGCACAGGGTTTCAAGGTTGTCACTAGAACAGGGTGGCTCCTACTCTTTGCATAGTGACAGTTTTGTTGTTGTTTGTTTGTATATTTGTTTATTTTTATGGAAAGGAGGATGATAGAACCTTGGCCAGTAGGGAAGAAATTGTATAGAAGTACCATATGTGGGCTGTACCACTGTCCTTGATCTATATCACTACAAGAAGTGGCTAATAAACATAAAAAAAGGAAGAAGCAAATTGACTTACACGTGAGTGTCTGGTTTTCTTACACTTTGATTCCCTTCAGGCCCCAGTACTTTTCCAGTATTGGAGGAAATGTTTCTACCAAAATCTGGTGTGTCCACGCAATGCTGCATTTCCAGGTAACCTATTGTATATACTGAATTTGGAAAAGAAATCTCAGAATCATTTGGCAGGACATGACCATGTACATCTGCTTTACTACCCAGCCAGGTTAACAAATCTAACTTCTCTACATGCTCTCTTAGAATTCTGCTTAAAGCAATGGAATATCAGTAATATTTGCCATTTTATTAGGTTTTCAAACAGCAGGACAAGGGCTCTGTAGAATGGATTTCGTGGCTCTGTAATGACATTCTGAGGACTGTGTTTGTAGCAGTCAGTGGCTTTCTGTGGCAACTGGCTCATAATTAAACCAATGGTAAGCCACATATTATTTGTCCCTGATGGGAAAGTATTGATATGAAACCTGGAGACTAGATGTAGTGGAAACCACAGGAGACAAAGCAACTATTTCTTCCAATTACATTTCAGTCAAGTATTGTTTCATGGAGTATAATCAAATGTGTACTTTCTGTAATTGGTTTATGCAATGCTTATTTAAACCACAGGTTAATCTGTTTTTAACAGCATGGACTGTATGCACCAATGTTATCAGAGTAAGCAATACTAGGATAGAAATTCTTCTAATATGGCATGTAACTAAACGTGCTAGTTATCTCATCATTCTTAAATGAAATAAAATTTCATTGTTTAACTATAAAATAGTATTAGTGAAATTACAAGAGTGAAATGCACAGGTGATTACTTTCCTTATTTCTTTATTGATCTTGGTCCTTGTGAGAGCTGTCTGCATGACCATTTTCATATATATTTACATAACATATGAAAATTCATATATATGAAATACATACATATATGCATATATATATTTATGCATATATGTGTGTGAAAATAGGGGAGGGTTTAGAAAGAGGAAAGCCTAGGAGAAAATGTTGCCTTTCTATATTATAATCTCTAAAAATAGAAATAATTTTTAAAAGGAACTAATGAAACCTTTGAATCTTCACCAGTTGCTTTGCTGCATTTACTGTCATATGGGTTTCTTTGCTGTGTTATCTGGCTCAACTGTGATGTCACCATGGAATCCCCTTGGGGCATTATAAATGTCCAGTGAAAAGCAGAGCCATGTGGTTGTGGCCTTGGTCTGCACACTCAGTTCACTTTTCTGCTTTGCCACTACTGACTGTAAACTCTTGCAGACTGCTGTGCAACTATTCAAGATGCATGAAGAAAACTAAAATGTATTCCACCAAGTGTTTTTTATTACATCCATGCAGATATGTCCTTAAAGAGCCAACCACAATTTGTGCCTGGTTTTAGTCTTCCTTCTTAGGTTCATCTCTTCTTGCCTGGCTTCTCCATTAGTTACTATGTATCTTCCTTCGGAACACAATTATCTACTTATTAAGGAGGCAATCAATCTATCTGATTTACTCTCTTTCTATCTGTTCTTTGATCTTTCAGTCAGCTAGCCACCGACTGTGTGGGCTCTGACTTCCTGTTTCCTCATTTATTTCTTTGCTCATCTGTCATCTGTCTCCATTTACCAAGAGGCATATCCACCAACTCCCATTTTAATGGCATTCCATAAACAAAAATTTCGAAAATATGTTAGATAATTTGAATTTTAGCTATCTTTCTATGCATTTTCGGGGTAACTAGGTCGGTCTTTAACTCTGCATCTCAAAGTAAAAAAAAATTCAGAGGACTACTGCACAAACAAGGGTGGCAGGTTGATTCTAGTGGCTCAAACGTCCTTCAATTCTCTCCTGCTTTCTGTCTTAGTTTCGTCTGTAAACGTTTTCCTCCTTTTATGGCAGTGAGTACTAGCAGCAGCGGGAGAACAAGTATGCTTTTTCATCTATTTTTGTATACTACCAGCTCTCAACTATGTGAAATATTGATTTCCCTCTTCTCATGCTGTAGCTGAAGTCATGTGGGTAAAATCACTACCACAGTCATCCTATACACTGATTAGACTTACTTTTGGCATGAAGGATGGAATGGATAATTGCTGTCTTGGATTGTTTGGATTCTACGAATAAGCCTAAATTTGCTTATTTTCCGTAAACCACTTGAAACAAATGGGAACTTGTGAAAATTAAACAAAATTGAAGTCATATATTGGGGAGAATATATGTTACTAAGAATAAGCATTTTGCCCGTGTGCAGTCAGTGATGTCCTCTGCTGTTATTTATCACTGATATAACTTTGGTTCTCATCTTATATTTTACTTGGTACCTTCTACATTTCTTTGTAATAAGTATCCACTTTTAACCCTTGAAGCTCAGTGGACATATATGGGTCATATTTTCCACCTGTACACTGGAGAATAGATGGGAATGCCATGTCAGGCTGAGTCTGTATAGTCAACAGTGTAGGATTCTGAATTAAATAAGTAGAGTTAATTCAGCACTGAAAGAAAGAAGACAGAGCAGACTGCTCAGCAATTGATTGACAAGGTAGATTGCACCATGGAAGCCTTTCCTACACATCACTATGTGATTGCTCCTTCCCAGTCATTCTATAGTAACTTTTATCTGATTTGCAAAAATAACACATTTATTGTCTGCAAATGTTACCAGGAACAACAAAAGTCCATACAGGGCCATTTGTTAATTAAAAATAAACTTGTTTAGATTTGTCATTAGTAATACTTTATTTCCTATGTATTATTATCTACACTAATGTAGTTTTTGCTATCTTTGGTAATTTTTTCAACTTTTCTTTAATTGCTATGTTTTTTACATTTCTCTAAAGCAAAAATGCTAAAAACATTATAATAGTATTTTATATAAAGTATAAGAAATGTATGAATTTATTAAGAGAAATATCACACAAATATGGAAGCAAATTAAGATGAATTCCACAGACACTAGGCTTTAACACATTTTAAAATCCATGTATCTGGTTCTACATAGCTAACAATTGCAACTGCATTTCAGATCTCTAAGAACAAATTGTTTTTGACTTTTAATTCTTAAAAATTATTTTAGGTAATTCAAGGAACATGCTATTGAAAATCTTCTAAATATATTTATTTTTAAGAGTGAAACATTTGAAACCATTACTCAAAGAAATAAAGTAAAAAGAGAAAGAGAGTAGCATAAGATTTAAAAGAGGAGGGATTAATAAATGTGAATTCAATGTGTGTGTGTGTGTGTGTGTGTGTGTGTGTGTGTGTGTGTGATTTTGTTTATTTTATATAGCTCTACAGCTTGAATCTTAACTGTCTTCCAAGGACCATGTACAAAAGGCAGTCTCCAGCTAGGCACTACTTGGAAGTAATGGAAACTGAAAGGTGGGACATTTGTCCTTGAAGGACAACTGGATCCCCAGCACACTCCCAATATTATGTTTCATACAGAGCAATGCGGGGGGGGGATCAGTATCATGGACACAGATCTCAAGAACTGTAGGTGAAAATGAGCCATCCCTTTCTAAAGTTGATTACCTCAGCTGTTTTGCTACAGTAACATAAAGATGACCAACAGGATAGAGTGGTGGAGGAACAAAAGGAAAAACTGAAGCATTTTGGTTCCTTTTCAGACATGTCATAAATTTCTCTCTATTCATTCTACTTCTAGTCCTGTTTGGACTTACTATGTAAAATACAACCACACATCCCCATTAAATTGACCAAGACAGGGCATTTATGTATTTTTTTCTCTTTTTGAAATTATTTCATTAATAATCTCCAATTTACATGGCTTATCAATGTTAAAACTACTGAAGCAAAATAGAAAAAAAGAATTATGCAATGAATTAGAGGACCTAGAACTGAAAGTGTGAACTACTGAATTTCAAACATCGTATTTAGCAATTTCAAACTATTGGTTTCACTTAAATACTTATGGAAATTATTTAGCTAAAAGAGCTGACTTTAATGAGCAGAGTCATTTTTAGTTTAAGGTACTTCCCATACGGTCTATCCAAAAATTGTTCAATGAAGTCTATGATTATTAAGAGTTTTTTTGTCCACACTACTAGTGTGAAAGAACCTCTTTTTGAACCAAACCCTACTTGACTGTCTATAGCAGTAAACATCAATATTTTGTGATTTATTCCCTATTATTAGTGTATTTTTCTACTTTTCTGCACTCTTCTCATCAAATGGCCTCACTGTGATTGAACATTGATGTAAATATTTGCATTCTTCTTCTTCTGTGTGAGCATGACAAGTGCTGCAGGCATTGCCAATGCGGCTGATAATGCGCTGAGACCAGGATCTTCTCTGGCAGCTGAAAACTCAATGTCTCTGAGGATGTACATCGTCCTCCTGCAATTTCATTGATTGGACACTCTCAGTGAATGTCAGTGGTATATGTGACATCCCAAAGTCACTTTTAATCCATTTGGTTACTTGCACTACTTGGTCCAAATCTGAGAAATGTTCGTCATTGGTACCAGCTGATTCTGGAACACTATTCTCTTGGATTTTGTTGTGGAAATGGTAAAGGCTCTGCCTCGTTAGTTTACAGGGCTAATCATTTACATAGTGTTCTTGATTACAGAAATATCACAATAATAACAATAGCTCTAAGGCAATGATACTGGCTTTCCTGGTTGTCTACTATGATAAATAGACTTACGAAGTGAGGGTTTAAATTAGAATGGATTAGGTTGGGTTCTCAAAGAGGTTTAACTGTTTGGGAAAAGTTATTTAATCTAATATTGAAAAGGCTCCAGACACAGTGGCAATTAACATCAAAATTTGGGTTTCGGAAATTAGACTCTCTGACTGAGCTATTCTGTCATCTTTGATGAGGAGGTGTTGGCTTGTGTCATGATTTCTTTAATAAGCACCCTTGTATACTTGGGCAAGGCAGTCATGAGGAAAAGAAAGGAAATCTCTGCTTCGGTGTATCTAAGGTAGAATCAGTCTGTAGGTTTTGTTGGTCTAATGAAGTTTTTTCCTGTATTTGAACACTGTCAAATAAAATTTATTCTTCTCTGTCAACCTTACCTACGTTCCTGCTCTTTGATTAACTCTCCTAGAACTGCAGAGCCTTACAAGGGGTCTTTTATGGATAAAGGGATGAGGCAAAGAGGCCAATTTGATTTAGATATATGTTTATTCTTTCCTGGTGTGTCTGTCTACATGACACCATGACCATTGAGAAATAGGACTTCTAGCTGATGTCCAGAAATAATTAGTTAGAAGTCCTCCAATAAATAGATGATATTGAGGTGGAGGAGAAAATCCTAACAATGTAAATGATCCATTACAGCCCTCCTTGAACCAAGTAATGATTGGTGTGGCATTTCTTAAAACAAGGCACCTGGTTTCTGTGACAAACAAGAGCACCTTTAAAATAGGAAGATGCTGACATTTAGCACAGGTTTCTCAAATCAGGATCTCTGCTGATAGCTTGTCAGAATAAACATTTAAAATGAACTCCCAACTTCATTTTTATGCACACATCAATCTGATAAATATCAGGATATTGTACCCTGCCAAGGAGAGAAGGTACTGCCTCTGGCTGTGTGGTATTGATGTATGCAAGTGTGATCACTTTCAGACCCTTGGCTGTATTCCATGTTGACATGATCAACACATCAGTGATTTTTGATTTCCAGATACATTTAAAGACCCTGGACTCCAAAACCTGCACAAAATAAAGCCAAATTTCAGTGTAGATGGGGAAGGAACTCCTAAGTTCCACTTCTAACTAGGGCCATTGGTGGCTGTTGGGGAGAAAGAGTCAGATTTATTCAGATATGTAGCCTTTGAAAGTCTATGTATGCTCCAGTATGGTTATATTCACAGACAGCTATAAATGGAATCACTGGGTTTTACAAAACAGCACAAGAAGTTGGGAGGAGAAAGTGTGTATATGGTTATAAGTGGAGAAGTTGGAGAGGGGAGACTTGATCAAAATTCATTATTTGCACTCAGGAAAATTTCAGGCAAGAACAAGAAAGCCTGGAGATGTAGCACAGTTGGGAGGATGCTGGCCTAGTATGCACAATGTCTAGATTTGATCCTTTGTACTTCATAACTAGGAATGCAGGTTCATACCTGTTGCCCCATCCTTCCAGAAGTGGCAGCTGGAAGACCAGAAGTTCAAAGTCATCCTTGGCTATGGAGTGAGTATGTGGCCAGACCAGGATATATAAGACCTTCCTTGTCTCGAAATAAACAGACAAACAAGCAAGAAAAAGCCAGAGAGATGGCTTTGTCAGTTTTTGCTGCATATGCATGAGGACTTGAATCCAGATTGCCATCTCCTGTGTAAAAAGCCAAATACAGAAGCAGGTGCCTGTAATCTCGGAGCTAGGGAGGCAGGGACAGGAGGATACCTGGGTTTACTGGCCAGCAATTCTGGCCAGTAAATTTTAGGTTCACTGAGTGTCATTGTCTTCAAACGTAAAGTAGAGAAGCAACTGAGGAAAACACCTGACTCTAACCTTTAGTCTCCACAGCATGTGCACACAAAGCACTTGTACACACACAAGCACACACTGAAAGCAACACAAAATAGGTATATAGATAATAATAATACTTTTAGATTGTTATTGCTACATCCTTCCTCTCTAGGCTTCAGTATCCTCCAACTGCATTATCTATACCATTCCAGCTTTTGCAGTATATTTATTTTTCAGAAGTATATGAATGATTTTTCAAATGTGTGCATTCTTTGCTCTCTCATAGGTTCCATTTTTTTTACTTCCTTGGATTCCATTTTAAATTTTTCCTGCACTTAAAAGTCACTATACATTGTATGGGTTAGTGGTTTTCACTCCTGCTCATGTTAACTGATTTATGCAGCAAAAAACATTGGTCCAGGAATGCTTGGCTGACTGTAATTTTGGATTTCAGTGAACTCATCTTGACATTTAATGTCAAATGCAATTTTGAAGTAGTTCTGCTCAAAAAGATGGAAGCAATGCTTGTGGCCATCCCAGGTCAGACAACAGTCTACCACAGTCATATTGATGTCAGACTTCATCTGTTACTTCTGACTTCACAAGTTCATAGAATTGGAGAAGTTTAGAAGTCTTAGTAGTCTGTAATAGTGAAAGTGTTACTCATAAGTTAATTTTAGAGTTTAATACATGGGCTCCTGGTTCAGGACACTGTTGTCTTAGCAGTTTATAATTTAACTGCAGGTTTTCTTTTACATGTTGGTATTCAAGAACAGTGAGTTTTGCATGTAGCAGAGTTTATTATAGAAATAAGATTCAAATGGCTGGGGGAATACTGAGCTAAAAAATTACTTTCCAGATAAAAGATCACTTGAAACCAAAGATAGGAACATGCATCCTGTCAGTCAATTCAGAAAATTTCTGTACTCTTTTTTTATTCAAAAAAATTTACATTTCCTCCCCTTCTCCCCATCCCCTCCCACTCCTCCCTCCCCCTCCTCCCTCCCCCTGCTTCCTTAAAAGAGGGCATGGTATCCTGCCTTCTGGGAAGTCCAAGGCCCTCCCACCTCCATCCCGGCCTAGGAAGGTGTGCATCCAAATAGACCAGGTTCCCAAAAAGATAATACATGCAGAAGAGATAGGTCCTAGTGTCATTGTTGATGGCTTCTCAGTCTGCCCCCATTGGCAGCCACATTCAGAGAGTCTGGTTTGATCATAAGCTCGTTCAGTCCCAGTCCAGCTGGATTTGGTGAGCTCCCATTAGTTCAGGTACACTGTCTCAGTGGGTGGACCAGCCCCTCACAGTCCTAACTTCCTTGCTCATCTTCTCCTACCTTCTGCTCTTCGAATGGACCTTGGGAGCTCATTCCATTCCTCTGATCTGAATGTAGATCTCTGTCATTATCTCCATCCATCTGATGAAATTAAAAAGGCATCCTACTGAATGGGAGAAGATCTTCACTAACCCCACATCAGACAAAGGTCTGATCTCCAAAATATACAAAGAACTCAAGAAACTAGACATTAAAATTCTAAATAACCCAATTAAAAAATGGGGTAATGATCTGAACCGAGAATTCTCAACAGAAGAAGTTCGAATGGCCAAAAGATACTTAAGGTCATATTCAACTTCCTTAGCCATCAGGGAAATGTATTTTATTTTTTTTTTATTTTTTTATTTTTTTTCCATACATTGTTTTATTTTTTCCATTCAAGAACATAATTAAAGATAAAAAAATTTTTTTTTTCCTTTCTTCCCCTTCTCCCGGTCCCCTCCCACTACCCCCCACCCCTCCTCCCTCCCCCTTCTTCCTTGAAAGAGGGCATGGTGCCCTGCCCTGTTGGAAGTCCAAGGCCCACCCCCATCCCTCCTGGCCTAGGAAGGAGTGCAT
>PVIU01017469.1:0-41862 GCA_004026605.1 Ondatra zibethicus
GATGTATGACTAGTGTCTAATAAGAGTTTTGAACTGAATGTTTTTGCCTCATAACTGTAATTTAAAAAATAACCATGATGTTAAAAAAGGAAGAAAAACATTATCGTAAATATTTTATACTTAACTATGTGAGGATTTTGCACTAGTATTTAAATTGCTTCTGTCTAACTTTATACATTTACTGTATTGATTTATATAACATACTACCATATTCATGTTTCAAATACTTTTATTAGTTCTGAGTTTAGTCATTTAGTAAGTGCATGCTTTAAGCAGCAAGCTCTTTTTTGATGCAGGTGTCAATACTGACTTCTTTCCCTTTTCATCCAAGGACACAATTGATCCTATCCTAAACAAGATGGAAGGGAGAGTACATTGTAAAAGTATAAAAGAGAACATAAAATAGGGAGAGCAAGAATTGTTGGTGGTTCTATGAGGAAGTTTCAGGGATGTAGTAAGAGGTAGATGTGATAAAAACAAACAAACAAAGAAAAAAACCACTTTGAAACAACAGTTAATGCTGAAAGCACATGGGTTTCAAGAAATGAAGAAGAGGTACGTGGAAGGATTTGGAAGGAGGAAAGAGAGGGAGGGACTGATGTAATTACATTATAATCTCAAAAAAACCAAATGCAATAATTCGAATGTATTTTAAAAATGAATACAACAGGAGAAATGAAATTATTTTCCTTCAGTTAACACACTTTGCATGTTTATATGACTCATGCATATTAAAAGAATGTATTGTTTCCCTCACATTAGAGTTACGGGTTGTTGTGAGGCATCATTTAGGTTCTGGGAAGTGACCCTAGAAGGAACAGTAAGCACCCTTAATCACTGAGCAATTTCTCCTGCCCACTTGATATTTGCTTCTAATGTGCAGCCTCTCTTATTTTTTATGTACAAAATATTTCTTTTCCTTTTGTGGGCATTGATGGCTATATTCACATGCACTCTACATTTTTAAACTGCAGGCAGTATTTTAGATAGAAAAAATAAAAATTAATGTTTAATTGAATGAATTTTCTTATTAGGCAAAGAAATACATTTTATTATGCTCTTTTTCCATAGCAGTATTTTTACACATTTTAGATTCAGTTCTCAAACATGTCTTTCTTGTTAGAAGGATATCAAGTACTGATATAGTGAACTGTACATGTTGGAGCTTTACAGAGCAGAGACAAACTAAAATCTAATGGTTATCTATGCTATTGCTCATTTCCAAAGCTTGAAGAAAAATTATGGTTTATTTTCCTCTATTATAGTTACTTTGTGAAAGTCTATTATTTGGGGGAAACACAACAAGGAAAATTTTATGTGTTAAGTCTATAAATATTGCTCATTCCTCCCAAAGGCACAAAAAATGCAAAAATATTTAAAGGACAAATTTTGAGCAAATACTCAAATCACTGTTTCCTTCCTGATGTTTACTCTTATTCATTTAGAATATGACATTTTTACCATTTCTTAATGTAACTATCAAATAAATGTTTAGAATTGTATTAGTTGCCAAAATTTTTAAAAGAATAATTTCTTTGAAATATTAAAGAATATAAGGTATTGATTACTAAAGGTTATCAAGGAGGTAAGAGAGATGGGTGTTGTTTTTTTTCTCTACCATCATGTCTTTGATAGTAGATAATAGAAGTACAATCAATCTCATGTTAATAAAACTCTAATAATGTAACAAAATACTATGGTGATATTTGTTCACTGATATATTATGATTAATATTTCACATTTATTACTGTATCAACATGCAAGTCAGGTAAACAAAATTTTAGTGAAAGGGATGGGTGCCTTTATGGAAATGTGGGTCATTGGTTTACTGATGTGCCATGTTGAACACTTTAGTGTAAAAAATTGTTTCCATTATAAACACTGTTTCAGAGAGTTTAAAAATATAACCTATAAAGATAGGTGCCAACTTTAAACTCTTTCTATAATAGATTTGGCACTTGAGAGCAATTTTTTCCTTACAAATTTTAATGACCAAAAAATTGATCTGGCTTGCTTTTGAGTTACCGTGAATTGGAACAAATTGTTAATTATGTTCAGCTGCAATTTAAGGGCTTAGAAAATCTCCAAACAATGACTATGATTTCAATAACAGTTGGCAAGTGATTAGTTCAGAGTTGTAGTTGGATTGTGTGTGCCATTTAATAGAAGAGGCATAAGGTAGAATATTTAACCTTGAAAAATTCTCTACCCAATTTTCAAATGAAATTTATGTGATGCTCTTAATCTTTTCAGAAATTCATAGAAATTCTTTTATATAATCGTTCATCAGGGCAAACTTCAGTAAAAAAGAAAATCTACATTATATATAGGAAGGCATGAATAGAAATAGGAGTAATAAAATCATATTGCAGCACAATAGGAATATAAGAATATTCATAGAAATATGTATAAAGTAAGGCATTATAGTGTGAAACGGAATCTGCACCATATTTCACTGTGGAATAGCGAGTTGTTTCAGCTAGAATTTGCAAAATAAGATAAAATCACATTTTATAACAGGTTATATGAGTTTAAGAGTACTTATGTCTACAGCTATTGATCACTGTTTCCCCTATACAAGATAGATGAAAATTAAAAATAAAAAAACCATCTTTTATGTTTACAAAATCTGTTGGATATACATTCACATGAACAAGAACACTGTGTACTTTCAATATGTCATATTTTGACACTTTTTTGAAAGAAATGTTAATGTATTTTTTTATGTTTTTCCTCTCATAGATTCTTCCTGTACCTACACCTTTCTATTGTACCAAAATTATATTTCTCTCCCTCAAAAAAAAGCCAAGCCAAAACAAATAAAACAGACACACACACACACACACACACACACACACAAACTCCCACAAAAAGACAAGAAATCAGAATAAAGAAGCAGGACATCAATAAGACAAAATGCCCAAACAAAGCAAAATGAATCTTAAAGTCTAAAAAATGCTGCTGAGTTTGTTTTGTGCTGGAAAACTACTAGTCATCATGAGGCCTGCCCTGAAGTGTGGTTATTATACCTGTTGAAATTCATTGGGGAAAATTTGTCTTTCCTTGGACAGTGATTATCAATTTCAGATAGCTTTTGGATAAGAGTTAGGAGCCCATGACCCCTTTCAGTTCTGGGACCCTGACTGTTCTGATCCTGTGGAGGCTTTGTGTGATCTTTGATAGTCTCTGTGAGTCCATAAATGCATCAGTACTATTGTGTCTGAAAGACAGTGTTTCAATGGAGTCAACCATTACCTCTGGTTCTTATGATCTTTCCATCTCCTTTCCCTGAGTCTTCAGTGTATGACTTTGATGAATACAACATATTTGGGGCTGACCGAGTATTCCAAAGTCTCTTACTCTCAGCACATTGTACACTTGGAGTTCTCTGACTTTATTCCCATCTACTGAAAGCATAACCTTCTCTTGTGAGTGCTGAACAAGGCACCAATCTCTGGGTATAACAGTATGTCATTAAGAGTCTTTTTATTGCTATACTCCAATAGCAGAATAATAGTATTATGTTTTTCTGTAGGTTCATGAAGTAGCTAGTCTCAGGTTCTTGACTACTCCTGGAGTTTTAAGCATAGGTACCATTACACAAAGTAGGCCCTTAACTCAAATTAGAAAGTAGTTTGTTCCTTCCAGAACATTAGTGCCATTATTGCACCAGTATATCTTACAGAGAGATCACTGCAGTAGGTCACAGGTTTGTAGCTGGGTGATACTGATGATTACCTTTATTCGCCAGTAGTGTATAGAGTTCTTTCCAGTACCAAGAATGGTAGTCAGTAGGGGTGAAGCTTCTAGTTATGCATCAGCTTGATGGCATATATTAGTGCTGTATTCAGAAATAGGGGTTTGCCATCATGTTTAGGACAATAACCACTAATCTTGGCAATAGTCTGTGATGTTTGGTGATTTCTATGTGGCTCATTTAGCCAATGACTCAACAAGATGGAACCAATTCCTGTCATTGTAGGTTTTACATGGTGACATAATATGACTATTTGGGGCATTGACTGCCGCATCACTTGGTAACTTCATTTAGATTCCTTTCATAAATATATATATTTGAGGATGCTCCTATAATATGTTTACATATGGCCTCTCAAATGTCTTGAGTGTTCATTGTCCCTTGCCATATCCTCTCTCTCACCATTCTGTTCTATAACCCTCTCCATTTAGTTCTCCCCCTTTCATCTCTCTAGCATAATATAATCTATTTCTTCTTCCTTGGAAATTCATTTTCTCCTCCCTAATCCCTTCCTAGATACCTAACTTCTGGGGCTCAATGGATTGTAGCGTGCACATGAAAGGCTTAGGGGCTAGCATCCACATATTTTTTATTGATTTTTATTGAGCTATACATTTTTTTCTGCTCCCCTCCCTGCCTCTCCTCTCCCTATCAACCCTCTCCCATGGTCCCCACTTACTCAGGAGATCTTGTCTTTTACTACTTCCCATGTACATTAGATCCATGTATGTCTCTCTTAGGGTCCTCATTGTTGTCTAGGTTCTCTGGCATCATGATTTGTATGCCTGTTTTCTTTGTTTTGTTTTAAAAACCACGTATGAGTGAGTTTGAATAATGATGAAATTATAAGTCATGTTGACAAGGTGTTCATTGTGCTAGTTAGTTTTGTCAACTTGAGACAAATTGGAGCCACATGGAAAGAAGAGTGAAGCTCTATTGAGGAATGGCCTATATGATAGTCTCCTGTGGACATGTCTGTGGGACTTTTTCCTGATAAATATATAATATGGGAGGGTCTATCTTACTATGGGCAGTCCCACAAATGGGCGATTGGTACTGGGTAGTAAAAGAAAACAAACCGAGCAAGCCATGGAATACAAGCCAATAAGCAGCCATTTTTCTATAATCTCAGTTTCAATTCTTACCTCCGGGGTTCTGTCTTGAGTTCTTACCCAGAGTTCAGTGTTGGACTGTTACCTGGAAATGTAAAGAAATGAAATAAATTCTTTCCTCTCCAAGATGATTTGGTCAATGATACTGTGTCACAGCAACAGAAAAAATAACTAGAACATAGCACTTTGTTTTGCTTGGTAGTGTCCCCTAATACTCTTTGTTAAAATATATTTTCAATCAGCACTTTCTCCTTTCCTTTACCAATGACATCAAGTTATTTTTTCTTATTTTTATTATTGTGACCATTTTAGATTCCCTAAAGGCAAAAATTCTGAAAGTTTGGGAGTTCTACTAAATTTTTTTCACCCTAAATAATTTAACTTTAAAACTAATTACATATTGAGCATTCAACAACTTATCAGTTATAAATTTTCTAAGCAGATGGTAGGTTTTAGTACTTGGTTCTAGTCTTAGGCTTGTACTCCACTAAGCAATGATTTTGTCATTTTTAAGTTACTTGTATTTTCAATATTGAATGTGGAAACTCACTGTGTTACTTTAATTTGCTGATGACCCTAAAATGAAACCTTAATTTTTAAGCTTGCTAAGATTTTTCCTTGTTATTGACAACGGAATAATGAACTTCAAATTTCCAGTAATCTTTTATTATGTTTTTTGATTTGCTTTCCATTTACATTTAATAATATAAAACATGTTTTTATTTTCTCTGACCATTTGTGTTGATCCCTTTGAGTGAGGTTTATTTAGATCCTTTGTTTATTTCTTAAATTGAACTGTTAGTATTTTAATTATTTTGTTTTAATGACTACAGCATCACAGTAGGTTTATCTCTTAGTTTGTTGAATGTATTCCTAAGTGTTTGACTTTGGTATACTAATGTAAGTGGATAGTTTCTCTATGTACATTTTATATTCTTTTGAAGGGTATAGAAATAGTAAAATTATTTCTGTGATGATATTTTTATTGTCTAACATTTTCAGTGTATATATCTCTGCATCTTATTCATTGGATTGCTTGGGATATTCTTTGTAATTTTTAAATAGTACAAGGAACTGGACCTGTGTATTAAGCTTCATGCTCAGCCCCTTAGAGGCTTCTATCAAAAACAAGATCATGTCGTTTTATCTTTTCTTTTCTTATTTGGTTTTATTTTCCTTCATTTATTAGAACAGTTTCTATAGTTATAAACTACTGCATATTTTAATAGAAAGTGAGATAAGACTTTTTTCTTTGCCTCATTTTTATGGAGGTAGCATCCAAATATTTTCCATTGTAAAACTCTGTGACTTTTCTTACATTTTCTCTAACTTTCTCAATTTATTTACTATTTATGGAGGTTTTTTTTTTCTATTAAATGATTCTGTTGCTATGAGATGATAATGAAGATTTTTATATTCATTTCAGTGCTTTGTTGTATTAACTTTTACTTATTAATCCACTCTTACATTCATGAGATTAATCTCATTTGGTCATGGTTTACTATCTTTTTTTATGTTTCTGGACTTAGTTAGCTTTGTGTTTGGAATTTTTTATCTAGATTTCTAATATATGTTTTTCTGTGCTTACCATATTTATGGTTTTGCTAAAAAGATAATGACATTGTAAAATGAGTTGAAATGTATTCTTCTTTTTGGAAGAATTTATTGGTAGGCATGTTTTCATTTATCATTAAAATGCTGAGTTGAGGGGCCCAGTACCAAAAGATACATCTATAAATGGACTTCTATGCCTAATGCTAGGGATCATTGCAGAAGAGAGGGAGGAAAAATTTGTAAGAGCCAGAGGATATTGTGATATTGTTAGTCCCAGGAATATCAGAAACTATATGCATAGTCTCACCAACATGACTGCTTAAATATGTGCTGAATAAAGACAACAATAATAGACATGCTAAAGTAGATAGGGGAAAGACCACTCGAATTCAGCCTTATAAAACTGATCTACAGAGAACTAAGGAATACTGAGGGCAGGAAAAATAGTCTTCCACCAGGAAGAGTACAGCAATTGGTTTTCTAGTACTAAGTGGTCAGCCCTGAAAATATACATACAAATAAAATTATACAGACTGGGCAGGATCCATTTATGGAGTGAGGAAACTGTGTGTGTGTGTGTGTGTGTACATATATGTAAGTAACAAGAATCAAAAAAAAAAAGCCAAAGATTTGGAAAAGAACAAGGTGTGGTGAAGGGAGAGCTTGAAAGGAGGACTCGAGAATTGAAAATGATGCAATCATGCTGTCACTAAGCAATGAAGGGAGAGGTAAAAATAAAAAAATAGTTTTGCAAATTTTTAAGGGAATTTTGAGGTCTTAGATTTTTTTCCATGTTAGAAGTCAGTGTTAGGTCTCAAATTTGACTTCAGCAAATCAATATAGATTTTCTATTCACTCGTGCCTGCATTTTGATATTGTCTGCCATTCTAGTAATTTGTTCATATTCATACACTTTAATCTTGTCATAAGTTTATTCATAATATTCCTTACAATCCTTCCATTGCTGCAAGATTGTTGTTGCTACTTCCTACTTCATTTTGATTTATGTAGATTGAAGTATCTTTTTAAATTTTTGTCATTGTAGCCAATTTTCCCAATCACTCCTAAAATCATCTTTTGATTTACTTGTATTTCTACATTGTTTTTCTATTGTGTATTCTACTTATTTTAGCCCAGAATTTATTATTCTTAATTTTTTGACTCTCAGTTTTATATGTTTTTTTCTACTTTGTAGTTTCATCAGATAGGTAGTTTGGCTATTATTTTGAAATATTCATTTTTCCTCTATGGATGTATTGTGGTGTATGTGTGTATGTGTTTTTGTGTGTATGTATGTGTGTCTTTATGTGTGTGGGCACACAATGCCATGTGCAGGTGTGTGTGTGTGTGTACATATGTATGTGAAGGCCTAAATTTGATGCCTGATATCCTCTTCAATCACTTTCCACTTTATATATTGAGGCAGAGTGCAGCACGGAACTCTCCTCACCATTTTGATACTCTAACTAGCCAGTTTGCTCAAGGGATTCACTGACTCTGCTTCCCACATGTGAATCTGAAGGTGGGCTGGTCGGCTGTCACGCTGGTCCACATTCTAAGTAGGATGGGCATCTAAACTCTTGTCCTCACACTTGCACAAGCATTTGACTTGCTGAGTTATTGCCCTATTATTGACATAAAATACACTTAACTAAAAGTGAATATTTTGCCCAGTTTTAAATGTACAATTCAAGATCAGTAAATTAATGTAGAATGTTGTACAACTGTCATCAGCATGGAATTAAAGACATTTTTCAAAAAATCGAAATGAAACCCCTTGTATGTCATTGAATCATTTTTATTCTGTATTTCATTTTTTCACTCTCATTAACTTATTTTCTTTCTCTGAATTCTGGATTTTTTCCTATCTTGGTATATCATATGAAAGGTGTAATATATCATCTTGTTTCTGTCTTTTTTGAATTACAATAAATTTTATAAGTTTCATCCCTCTTGTAGCAAGTATAAATACTTGTTCATTTCAGTGTCTAAATAATGTTGTAATAAAGAACTGAAAGTTCTGTAGTTATATGAAACTTAATTCAAATCATAACCTAAATTATCTCAAAATCTATTCTCTCCTGTGTCCATGAGTAAGGCTCTTCTATCTTTATTGCCATACACCAAATCTGTGCCAGATTTCCCAGCTAGGGAAACTATGAGATAATGAATTTGTGCTCATTTAATCTGCTAAATTTGTTATAATTTGATATGTTGACAATATAAAATCAATGCACTTTTAATTTTAGCTATTTCTATTTTATAGTTTTTTGTTATATGTAAACACTTATATATTTTTATCTCTATTTTAAACCATAGATAATATTTCCTGTAGTGCTAGTGCTTAGTCCTCAGAGCTTTATTTTGTAATAAGAAAATCTTCATGATTCCTTCATTTTTGAAATGCACACACACATACACATAAGCACACATTTTATATGACGGTTTGAAAGAGAGTTGCCTCCATAGATTCATGTACTTGAATGTTTGATACCCAGTTGGTGCACTGCTAAGGAAAGATTAGGAGGTGTGGCCTTGTTTTAGAAAGTGTGTCACTGGAGTGCCTGGCCCAGTCTCCTGCTCCCTGTCTGTCTACAACTTGTGGATCAGATGTGAACTCTCAGAAACTGCTCCAGTGTCGTGCCTGAATGCTCTCATGCTCCTTGCCAAGATGTGCATAGACTAAACCTCTAAATCTGTGATCAAGCCCTCAATTAAATGCATCCTTCTGGAAGTTACTTTGACTGTCCTGTTTCTTTACAGCAATAGGACAGTAACTAAGATAGAAGTTGGTACCAGGGATGGGCATATTGCCGTGATAGTCCTGGCTGTTTTGAAGACTTGAAATGACTTGAAATGTGTGTTGAATGATTAAATGCTCACAAATGGATGAAATATGTTAGAGCTAGACATAAAATTGAGATCACTGGTTTCAACTAGCTTTTATTTTTCTTCAGATCATCAAAGCCATGTTAAAAACTGGGCTTTGTCCAAGTTTAGAAAGGGAATCAGTAGGAAATCAAGGACTAACATTCAGGGATTCTGATTATCAGAAGTTATGTCTCATGACACTCTACGTCATCTTGTTGGGAAAACATTTATCTCTCTTGTTTTGTTTGAAATCTTTATTATTTTCTTGAAAATAGTTTTTTCCATACAATATATTTTGATTATGTTTTTCTCTCCCCCAACTCCTCCCAGATCCTTCCTGTTTCTCCACCCAGCCAAATCCACACTCCCTTATTCTCTTACTCATTAGAATTCAAACACGCATCTGAAAACATTTAATAACCATGAAATAAAATTGAATAAAAATAAAAAGAAAAGAAATGAGAATGGGATTAAACAAACCAAATAACAGAAGGAAAAGAGTCAAAGAAAAAGTTCAGGAAACTCTTAGAGATGCAGAGGCAAAGACATTTGCACACACAGAAATCCTACAAAAACACAAAAGCAGAAACCATAATATATATGCAAAGGACTTGTAAGGTTAAAATAAAGAGCCTTATGGGAATAAGAATCTCCTAAAAAATGACACTGAGTTTGTTTTCTGTTTGCCATGTAATACTGGGGATGGGGCCCGGCCTTGAGAGTAGTTTCTATAGTAGGTGTGATGGTTGGAGAAAAGTACTTTCTCCTTTGTGAGTGGTTATCATTTGGAGCTAGCTTCTGGTTTAAGGATGGAGCATGTGTCTACTTCCCCTTTGAGCTCTAGGACTCGAGCTGGTGTAGTTCTGTGCAGGCCCTTTGTATAATGTCACAATCTCTTTGAGTTCATATATATGTTGTTCCTGTGTGTTTTTGAAGGCTTTGTTTCCTTGGTGGCCTCCATTCCTTCTGACTCTTACAATCTTTCTTTTTCTTCTCGTAATTCAAAATTATTATTCTTGAAATAATTATTATATGACTTTTTAAAAATTTCTGTCATTTTATTAGTTATTTGAGAATTTCATGCAGTGTAATTGATCATCGTCTTTGAAATATCATTATTATATCTGCCCCCATTTATTTTCTCTAATACCCCCATTTTGTCCATGTGCCCCAACATTTCATATCCCAACTTCATTTTTTAGTTAAGTGTTTGAAAATGTCTTATTCTGTCTCTTTGCTCATATTCATTTCCCGTCCCCAGTTCCTCTGAGATCTATCCCTCTTCCCTACTTATCTAACCTTGTGCCTTTCAAAATTAAATCCATCCAGTCCAATGTGTGCTGTTCATGTATTCTTGGATGTGTGGCCTCTACTGGAGCATGGCTAGTTTACCAAGGATACATACTTATTACTCTTTCTCTCAGCAGCTATCAGTTCCCAGTAGCTCCTCAGGGGCAGGTGGGCTTTGTGCCTACCACTCTCACAATACTGGATTTTGTGTGAACTGAGCTTACGTGGGGGTTGTGCCTGCTGTCAAAACCACTGTGAATTCATATACCTTCTTTGTCTGCAAAACACTGTTTTCTTCTTTGTAGTCGTCCACCACTTCTGGCTTTTACTTAGAATCTTTCCTACTCTCCTCCACAGTGATTTCTGAGCCTTGTTGAAGGAGGAAATGTGATACAGATGCCCCACTTAGGGATGTGCATTTTTTGTCCTTATTCTTTCTATTTTGATGCGTTTTTAATCACTGTCTACTGCAAAAAGAAGCTTCTCTGATGGGATTTGAGAACTGCATTAATCTATGGGAATAATGTTAAATCATTAGAAGTCACAGCAATACTATGTTCATTTAGCAGAATAATAGTAGTGCCTTCTCTCCTAGAGGCTATGACCTGTCTAACCTTAGGAATGTGAGAGGTCTAAGTTTCATCTTGTGGGGCAGAACTCAAATGGAATCCATAAGTGGTTGATTACTCAAGCTACTATTGCCCCAGTAGGCATGTCTGGCCAGGCTAGCTGTTATTGTAGTTCACAGTGTTTACAGATGGATTAAGATTTATGATAGTTTGTCTTCCTGTAACATGCATAGAATCTTCCAGAACTGTGAAAGCCTTGCTCACAGCACTACTGTCTTACAGGCCCTGCTCTTACATAGAAAGCTCCTTAAGCTTTGTTTACCGTTTTCAATTGGTTTTCTATTCTGAAGTTTCACAGTATTACAACTATCTCCCCCATGCCCCCCCCAAAAAAAAAAACAAAACAAAAAAATAGAAAAAATCAGCAGTATTCTCAGTTCTTCACAACCATAATGCAGTATACATCTCTAACTTTTCCATTAGGTACTTTTTTGTTGCTGTGATTAAAAAAAAACCATGATGAAGGCAATTTACACATGACTGAAATTATTTTTGACTGAATGTTAGAGAGTGCATCAGTGCAGGGTTGAGGCAGCAGGAAGGCATTGTGACTGGAGCAGGAAGCAGGGAAAGAGAGAGAAAACTAGAATAGTGTGAATATTTAAACTCTCAGATTCAGCCTCCAGTGACACATTTACTCATAGAGGGCCATACCTCCTAATCCCTCTCACATATCGTCACCAATTGGGGCCAAAGTATGCATGGGACTATGAGAGACTTTCTTTCTTATTCAAACCAACACAAAGGTCTTATTGTCAAGTTACAGAGGGTGAGCTAGAGAATTTCTTTATCACATGAATGGCCAAATTTTCCCACTACCTGTGTTTTTTTGAATGTCTTGAAGCAATCCAATTTTCTCTGGTCTTTATAGAAATAATTTACAACTAAAGGTGCAGATACACCTAGGAGAAGAGCATTAGTTTATTATTTTAAGTTCACTATGTATATTTTCTATAACTAAGAAAAATAGAAGAAAGTCAGGGAGAGAGCCTCCTGTGCCAATCTGTGCATTAGCAATGTCAGAACTTTTATAGTTCATTTTCAAAGGTACAAGGCATTTTATCCATTGTTTGTACAGTTGAATACAATTGTACCCATTGTTCTTGGGGCTAAAATTACTAAAATTATAATATTTTCATATTTATTAACACAAAGCACAACTTTTAGAAGTTTATTCCTCTTCTTCATTATGTACACCACAGGCATTGAACTCAGTTCGCAATGTTTGGCTTTGGTGAGTACCTTAATTAGTTAGGGAAATTTTCTAGCTCTTAATTTATTTGTTGTCCTTCTGTAGTACAGTCTAGCCACAGATTCTCTATGTATACCAGCCTGGCCTAGGACTCCTGTTCCTTCTGGCTCAGACTCTGAAATTCTGGACTTATAGACCTTTAGCACCAAGTTAGGGAAGGAAATTCATGTTTCAAATTATTCTAAATTATTCATCATCTTTTATCTGTAGTTATACATCTATATTTGTTTTTCAGAAGTTAAGTGATTTTAATATGACTAGGGAGTGGATTGTGTGGCTTGTTATAAAAAGCATTTTACTTTTTGGCCTCTACAATTATTAGAACATGTTTTAAACTAATTTGTCATTTAAAATGATAAGTTTCTTCCTTTCTGTGGTTCTCTATTTTGTTTTAAATATTCTATAATTTACTTGTGGTACAAAGTCATGTTTGCCTTTTAGATGGAAGACTTTCCAGTATTTTTAAACATATTGTTTTCTCTTGATGCTAGACTATTTTTTCATGTTTCTTTTTCTTGTCTGTCTGCATATTTCCTATCACTATTCTATGCTGATAGCTGCATCTGCCACTTACGCAATATTTACTTTCTTTATTATATCATTCCTTCTCAGATGAGTATCTTCTTGTAATAAAAGTTATTGACAATATAGCATCTTGTTGGGGGTCATAAAGGACAATGACATCTCAAAGAAATATACTACCAACTGTCCAGTGACTGCCTTTTTTGGCCGGAGAGTATTAGAAATAACGTATCAAATTTTCTATTTTGACTCTCTTGGCAGAATTTCATATTTTTTTCATAAAAATATGTTCTAATCACTGAGTTATTTGGATTCTGGTTTTTACTAAGAATAAAGTACTATCATTGATGACTTCTCAACAGATGGTGTGATCCCTTGATACCTCATATAAAATATAATATATATGCGTCAGTACCAATAATTCAGGACCTGTGGCATAAATCAGTCACATGGCCTATTACAACAGATGGAGAAAATCCTTACATTTTCATACTTTTGTTCTAATTCCCAAGATATTATTGAGGTTATTCTATATAACTCCCCTATAGTTCTTGAAGTAAAAGTTCAGAATACATTTTTGGTATAAATTAATCTTGCTATTACTGTTAAATTACTACACACATCTACAAATATAAAAGATGAGTTAAATGTATTACACAGTTTGTCATTTTGCTCAGAGAAAATTTGCAGGACAGGAATAACAATTACTTGAAGAAATGTCTGAATTTTGTCAAGTGTGAAATCAAATCTGTCAGAAAGAAAAATAATATTTTTTTTTCACAGTTTATTTCAAACTGACTCAAATAGTTAAGTGAGTATCAATCACTATTAAGATATAATTATGCTAAAGTTAATTGTCATAGTTTGAACTTGATACTCTTCTGGAAATCTTTTTAAAATATTTATTTTATTTTCAATTTTATGTTTGTATGATGATCTGTGCATGAATATATGAATGTTTGTTGAACAGAGGTCAGATGAGGATAACGGATTTCCTGCACTAAAGTTGCTGCTTGCTGGATATAGTTACTGGGAACAGAACTCAAGTCCCCTTCAAGAACATTGTGGCCAGTGATTGCTAGTTCCTGTTATTTTAGTTTTCTTTCTGGATTTCACATCATATGTCCTGAACCTCCTCATTTCCCCATCCCCTCACCTCTACCTTCTGTCCCAAAATAAAGCAAATTTAAAATTATAGCAAAAAATAGCAGCAAAGAAAAGAAAAAATGGCATGGAAGCTGTAGTGTGGCCCAGTATATCACACAGTATACCCATAATCCATACATCTTTAATTGTCAGTGTTCTTTGTAATGGCTCATTGATCTGGCTCAAGGTCTCCGGCTTCTTCTACCCTATCAATACTGGGCCCTCATGGGATTCATCCGGGATATCCTGTTGTCCTGTGTCATGAAGATCCCATAGCTTTGGATATGCAGGCTCATCCCCTTCATATGATCCAAGAGTTTGTGGATGAAGCAGATTTTGGAGTGGTCAAACTCATAGCCCTGCTTCTGGGCCTGAATGGTAGTTTGCTTGGTGAACCCAGCAGCTTTCCCCCATTATCACCACCAGGGTGAACTCTCCAGACCTGCCCCAGCTAGCTCAACCAATGCAGTAGGCAGCAAGAAGCCAGGCCAATTCTCCTTCCCTCATGCCCTTAGGCCTGGCTTTCCTGTACTCACACCACACACACTCTACTGCTTTGACCAGATAAGGTGTATGGCCTGCTCTCTCGTTGCTGCAGTTGGTGAGTGGCAGGACCAACCTTTCATTCTCATGCTCCTGAGCTGCTGGTTCCTCCATCTGCTGCGGTTGGCAAGGGGGCATGGGCATAGTTCCCACACTCATCCCACCACATGCTATACAAAGGGAGGAGGCAGGTGCCATTCTCCTGCTTTCGTGTCCACAGGATGGTTCACCTGTGCCCCTTGCCAATAGGGTCAGCTCTAGTGTGTTCTCCAGGTGAGGTGCAGGGCCTGTTCTTTCTCGTGCTGCAGCCATTGTGGGGGGAAGGACAGCTATACTGCTTCCTTGATCCTGGGGCCAGCCCTCCTGACCACCTTAGGTGGAAAGGAGTATTTGGGGAGGGCATATTTCCCTAACCTATGCAGCTACATGGCTAACAAACATGGCTGGGGTCAGGGCTCCTACTCTCATGCCCTCCATGATGCCTTTCCTGCACCCTTGACAAAAAAGGATCAGCTCCACTGAGTTGCCCAAGTAAAGCGCAGTGCAGATTCTCCCACTGTCATGACCCCAGGGCCAGCTCTCCTACCTGCCACAGGCAGCCAGGTGCGAGGGAAGGGGGAGACCTTATCTTTCTTGCCCACTCTACCATATGGTAGATGAAGGGTGGGGCCAGATCTCCCTTACACTTTCATGGTGGTGGATTACCTGCACCCCTGTCAAACAGGGTCAACTCGACTTTGCTGCCTGGGAGAGGCCAGGCCTGCTCTTCTGAATGCTAAGCCAATCAGGGCAGGGTCAGCTCTTCTAATGTCCTTATGCTGGGACCAGCTTTTTGTGCCTACTGTAGGTGGTGACGGGCTAATCTCCCTCACCCACACCATCACCTGATAAACACTAGGGCACCTATATGAAATTTTCAAACAGTGTATTTTAATTGAGGCTAGTATATTCTGAAGCTGACTCATGCATTGATACTGTAGTTTACAGTGAAAGTTATTGCATTAAATTCTGATTACTTCACTACATATTGATATAAATGAGACAAGAAAATTAATTTTTCTCTGTCCCACTTTTTATTATCTATGAGATAAGATGACTTTCAGTTACTTTCTGCCTATTGGAGAACAGACTGTGATAACTCACATTAAAGAAGCTATCGTATAGAATTTGTTAGTTATATAAATTTTGATGAATCATTGAAAAATATCCTATGCAATTTTGAGTAGTGAATTAAATTGTAGATTTAACTCACAATTTTATAAGCAAGATAATTTCATACACAAATATAATGTATTAGTTCATATTCATCTACATACTGTAAAGCTAAAATTGCTTTGAATTACATTTGTTGAAATGTGAAATTATCAATTCATTTCAAACAAGTCAAAATTCAGTTGGTATATTTAAATGAGAGCAAATTATGTCTTCTTTTTTAAGGCTATAGAGGTAGAAATAAAAAACAATTAAGTTCAGTGTATATACTTAAGTAATTGATTTTTAATCACAAATTTTACTTCTTAATTTTAAAATTAAGAAATATATTAACCCAATGAAAATTTACTCTGGCTTTTATGTATATAGCTCCTGAGCTTTTAAATCACATCTGTTGAGAAACATTACAGCAAATTTGAAGTGTGGTGCCTTTTCCTCTTCCTGCAACCGACTACTTTACTTAAGCTACATACAGACTTTGGTAGCAAAGGTAAAATAATTCCAATTCATTAAATCTTAGTGGAAAAGCTGTCGTATTTAAAGTGTAATGTAAAAGACATAAAATAAAAAAAGGATGAAATTTTCTCTTCAAACAGGCAATTACTGAGACTCTCAGTTGCACTTAGTTCTGTTACTTGCAGCATTGGGATGGACCGTTTCCCCAAAATTGAGAATCTTTGTTTGTTTCTTTTCTTTTTCTTTCTTTTCTATTTTTTTTTAGCTCTAGGCAAGTTCATAAGCAGCCTTTTCTAGCTTTTTACACTTGCCACCATGTAAAAAAGATTCAGAAAATCTTTAATCTTTCTGTATTTTATGTTTCCCCTTACAGAGCTTTTTATCTTGAAGGACAGAAAAGTACCCTCAATAGTCTCCTGAAATATTGTTTTGTTTTCTCTTGGAAACTGGAATGCCAAATATATTGTAAATTCTTTGAGTCTCAAAAGTGTTCTGTTCTGAGCCTTCTATCCTCAGGACATTTAAATTTTGATTTATTCCATAGAATAGTTAATACTTTTTCTCCTTTGTTTCTCAAAACTGCCTCCCGTTTCCAACTGAAAAGATCTTCATTGAGGGTTAGATTTGGGGACTGAGAAGTGGGAACTAGCAAATGACGCTAAATAATCTTTTGACAAGGACAGAGAGTAAGAGAAAAAAGAGAAAGAGGATACCCTAATTTATGGTTTTCAAAGACAATTAGGTTTGAAAGGATTGCTCATTCCGGGTAGCTTTCATTTTTCTTTCTTTTTTCTTTTGTGTGTACCCTCAATTCATTTATTTACATGTTTGATAAAGAATGAATAATTTAGACCCAGAGTTTGCCCTCAGATAACCTGGATTCACATAAAATATGTAAAGATTTCACAAATATACATAAAGATATAAGGACAAGATTGAATCAAGAAAGCTGATAAAATAAAACCATGTGTTATTTCTTTATGTTTAAGCTTTATTAGTGAATTCAAATATTATGAGAGAGTGTAGTAAAGATTTCTTTCTTAAAAAGCTCTGATAACTTATTGGTTTCTATTATAATTTAGCAAGTTTCTTAGAAATTCTTTTTTCTTCTTTAGTTTTTATTCTTGCATACATTGCATACCACCCACAGCTTCCCCTCCCTCCACTTTTCCCATTCCTGCCACCCACTTTCCCACTTCCCCTTTTCCCCAAACCCTCTCCTTCACCCTCCCAAAATAGAGCAAGCCTTCCAGGTATAATGTTACAATAAGGATATGCACAAACCCTCATATCAAGATTGGATGAGGCAACCCATTAGGAGGAAAAGGGTCCTAAATACAGGCAAAAGAGTTAGAGACACCCTCACTCTCACTGTTGGGAATCTATCAAGAAATCCACAGCATGTATGCAGAGAACATAACTCAGACCTATATCAAGTCCATGATTGTCACCTCAGTCTCTGTGAGCCCTATGAGCCCTGGTTAGTTGATTTTGTGGGCCATGCCCTCTTGGTGTCCTCAACTTCTCTGGCTCTTAGAATACTTTCTTCCTCTCTTCTGCAGGTGCTCCCCTGGCTCCGCCTAATGTTTGGTTGTGTATCTCTGTATCTGATCCCATCAGCTGCTGGATGATGACAATTGCAGTCACTTTTCAATACATAGAATTTTTAATGATTTTGATTGACAACCCATTTTTTGGAGGCTAGTCAGACATAATAGCCATCGATCTATCTTTTTAATAAAATTGAGATATTTAAGATAGTTTTTTGACTATTCTAGTTCTTTTTGAAAAAAAATTGCTAATTTATTAATTGGATTCTCATTTAAATTGGGCTTTATGCTTCAGAGATAAGACATGGTACCCTAATCTTTTATAGTAATTATCTTAACTTTAGGGAAAAACATAATTTCAGGAGAAATTCGTCTTAGGGATAAGCAAGCCATAAATTTAATAGTATAATTCTTTTCAAACATCTTAAAGATGCTGCATAATAGATTTAGAAACCTCACTAAATGTTTGCTTCAGTTTTGTGAATTAACCAATTCACAGAACTAACCATTTTTCTTTGTTCTAGAATTTTAATATTTAAAACAGAACTTGGAACAAAATTTTGAAGTTTAAGGGTGATTTGCTCAATCTGTACCACTTTAACATTTCTAATTTTAAAAGTGCCAAAACTGAACTTGCATTTTCACAGCATTTTGTACATTTTTATATAAAAAATGCTTCACATACAATTGTGGATTTTTCCCCTCATACATTGGCTCCGTCTCATGCAAACTGCAACATAGCAATCAAACCTTTCTCACTCATGGAAAATGTGCATTCAAATAATGGCTGTTAGAGTGGGACCTTTGGCATTATAAATATTAATGATTCCAGTCCTGGTTTTCTGTGGAAAAACATTTCATAGGAATTAATTTTTACATTAATTTTACATTTCACTTTACACTTTTGTAAATATACCAAAGTACCTTATTGGGATGTTGGAATGAAATTTAAAAAAAAAAATGTCTGTTTACCACTAGCATTGCACTCGCGGATCACAGAGTAAGAACTGTTTTACTAAACTGCTAACTGCCAAAGTAATACATAGCTATTAAGGCTTCAAGAAGAAAGCCAATTCATTTCAGTCATAATATCACCTAAAACTGACGTATTATATAAAAGCTAAACAATGCCAAATGGATTTGGCTGAGATCAAAAGCCAAACCTATTTCTTTTCTTTCATCTTCAGTGTTCCATTTCCTAGGAGTATGACCTTAGTCAAACATCTATTAAAGTTAGCTTTTGATCTCAACCCCCTTTTGGGGTTAAAAAAAATTCCATCTTTAAATTTTTCTTCTAAAGACAATCATTCTATTGTGTTTTAATGTTCCAGTAGTGTGTGAGTAAATAGGATTCTCTGATATATGTGATAGAAGAGTGGTTAAATGGGACAATCATTTTTGTGTCAGAGACAAGAATCAAAGGAAGCATTCTTCAGATGCTATTAACTGGGGAAAAAATTCCCCGCAGGTCAGTGGAAACATGTTAACTGGTCAGTCTGCTAGCTCTTTAGGTCTTTGAAGAAAATGCCTTGTAATTTGATAACAGGTAGCTGCTCATTTGTAATGTAATTTTCTTCTCACCAGTTAGAGCCACTCTGTGGTTAGTGAGGGGCAAATACTTTAAACTAATATATTAAAAATGAAATTTTGTTTAAAACATTAATACACTTTGGAAAGGTGATACATTTTATTCCTTATGTAATTGAACAAGTAGAGCATAAAGCAATGGTCATGTTTGATTAAAAACAATGGAAACATAACAACAAATGATAATTAAATTAAAAAATAAATTACATTTGTAAATACATTTTATCCATGTGTGTATCTACTCTCCACATATTGGAGAACTTTATGTCTTCTTTTTAGACACTTTGTTTTATGGAAGAGTTATTATTATTTCAACAATGCTTTGTTCCTGAAAAAGTATTCTAGATTGCCCTGAAAGCACAAAATTGAGTAACTTTTAGTAAGTATGCAATATTAGTTATCACAGCCTTTTTTTTCTGTGAGGTAAAACATAAATATAATCACAATAAAAGTCAGAAGAGTAATAAATATTCACATGTCTTTATAGAGTACTCTAGAAAAATTCAAATAATGAAACATTATTTCTAGTTGTTCGAATAAAGCAAAATTTCAATTTAATATCTAAAGTAATACTTTAAAGACTAACGGTTAGGCTAAAAAATGCATTTTAGAGATTCAAGTATTCTGGGGCAAAGTGACAAATCAACAGAAATATGAAGATAAATCCAAGTTCATGTGAGCAAAAGGGTTAAGACTAGCTAGAGTGCTGAATATGTGTAGGAAAAGAGTAGAAATTCTGCATGAAAATGGGCACAGTCAGATTTGAGGCATTTTTAAATACCAGATTCTAATTTAGAACTTAATTGTATAGATTGCAAGAAGGGCGTGATAGCTTTGAAGAACGTGAAAACATTTCTTTGTGAGAACACTGCTAATAAAAGCACACAACCTATACTGAAGAAAAATTCGACAGGAGATTATTCAGAAAGGAGTTTTCCAGTAGTCTTGTTGAGAAGAATGTAGATTCCTTGGAATAAAACTGCTCTTGTATATCCAATTTGCACTGGTAGTGGATGGTGTTGAGTAAAGCTGCTTACAGTCAGCTTTGGAAATATAATGTTGCAGTGTAATTATTGGTAGCCACAATTGATACAAAAAAGCCAAATGTATCTTGTGTATAACTATTATTTTATGTGGCATTTTTAACATTCCTATACTTTGCTATGAACCAGACAAAATGAAAACATACTTTTAGAAAATGTTAACATTATCTGTGACATGCAACATTTTTTAAATATTAAATATAAATTTTTATTCACTTGGAAAAACTGAGTAATAACTAGTTAAGAAGTATAGTTCTACTGAGCTAAATGCTTTTTATTCCTGGGACCTTCAACAGAAGGAGTGATGGGATAGCTCACCTTGAAAATATGCATTTGACTCTGGACAGCCCATTATTTACGTCCACTGTTTGAACAAGTTGCTATAATCTTTCTTGAAGCATGTCCTTTAAACAACATCAAAGACCCAAGACAAAATGGCAAAGGGCACAAATCAAATGAAAGAAACTAACAAAACAGTGTTTAGTTAATTATAATGATTTCCTGTAGCATATAGGTTCTGAACATAAATGAATTGATGTGAAATAGTTACAGAAATTTGGAAATCCACAAAAGATTGAACTCCTTAATGAACATCAAAATGTATAGTGTTTATTTCATTTTGTTAGGCCATTTCATCCTCATCTATCTCCCAGTTGTGTATTGTTTGTTCATTTCTTGCTATGGCAGTATTGAGGTCAAATATATTATTACAAAAATGTTTGGAATTCTGACTAAAAAAATGGAGTTAAGAAAAAGAAGATAAATTTCTTTATGGCCTTTCTTTCATTTGATCTTTTTGAGTTACTGTGCCCCCTTAGCAACCTGAAGCTATTGGTTGCAAGAGAAAAATGGTTTGTATCTCTTTCTGAATTTATTGTTAATAAGACTATGACAGAATTGTGGTGAGCCAAAAGAATGTGTGACATTATAAATCACATAGTCTTGCACTAGTTCTTTACTAGTATCTTTACTGCATGTGAATAGAAGTGTGTGAGAGGGAATTTCTGATTCTTTTGTTTATTAATGATCTGGCCTAATTATATTTTTATTCTTATTTTTCTATTATTTTCAAGAGTGAATTAATTTTCATTATTCATTTTTGAGAATCAAGGGGAGAGATCAGTATACTCTTTGCACCTATTCACTGTAATATGTAATAATGAAATACTAGATGCCTACAGTTCAAACAGGTTATATTCTTGCCCTAATTGATGTGGATTTTTCCACAGAAATTGCAGTAAAAAGTGATTATGATTTCATATTTTTTGAGGCAATAACTACTAATGTGCCTAACTCCAACTCTTCTAGAAATGTTATTGCTCTTAGAACAATGGTAACTCTGCTTAAATTAATACTCATATGATATATAATTCTTAGTCATCAAACTCTATAAGACATTTCTTTTCTGCTCATAGAAAATTAGTGGAAAATTTTAATACCAAAGTAGCAATGTCTAACTTTTTATATATTTAGCTATTAAAGTAAGATGAGTTTTAAAAGTTATAGTATATTATAATTAAATGGTATTGTAATTAATTGGCAGGCTAAAACAGGCTTTACAAAATGCTCTTGTGTCCATGTAAGACAGAAGACCAGATTAATATTTTTTATGGTATTTACTTTTCCAAAGAATTCATGTGCATTTAATCATGTGGCTATTTCACATATCTTTCTGTGCATTACTATATTATTTGATGTGAGTATAGACCACTTATCCATATTTATACTTCATCTATGTAATATATGTGTGGTGTGCATGACATACAGTTAAATATTTCTGTATCTCCTATTTTCTGTTTTAATTATAATATAAATACTTAAAAGACAAAGTGTTACAGTGTTGAATGAAAATAATATCGAAGTAGTGGGTTGTTATTTTTTTTTAGGGCAGCCAACATGCTTGAGAATAAGTATTCTGACAAACGGAGAACTGTCTACATGATTGATTCTCTGGCACTTTTTGGATATGTCTAAGGAAAGATGGCTTCCTAAAATACACAAGAGGTAGTAATCTTCAGGAAGCCAATTGTCTTTCTAGAATGTGCTTCATTACTGATTTTTAATATTTTCATAGTGGTGGTCTGATACTTTTTGACAAACACAAAGAACATTTGAATTCTCTTTAACTGCTACATAGAGGCTAAAACTGCACTTTCATTTTAGACTAAAGACATATTTTTAATTTAAGGCTAATTTTCCAGTCATTCTATTTCTAGCAGGAAACAAATAGCAGCATTCTTTCTATGTTTGCTTTTTAAAGAAAAATGTATTTCACTTTACTTAATTTGAAAGCTAATGCTTATTTTTAATATAAGAAAAATTGATCTTCCAAAACTGTAATAGAATGATGTGTAGTTAGCAGGATGAATGGTGTGTAGACAATGACATTTCACAGAGTTTAACTCTAATTGTTAATGGTAATATAATGCTATAAGATATTTTAAATTAATATTATACCTGAAATGACAATTGATAATTGATGTCTTCCTAAATATCTTACTGTTGACTGGGGGCTTCTGTCCCACCAGTTCCTGCAGCCATTCCATCCCAAAGAAACACACAGAGGTCTACTACATTAATTATAAACTGGTTGGCCTATTAGCTCAGGCTTCTTATTAACTCATATCTTACATCTTAACCCATAATGCTTGTCTATGTTAGCCATGAGCTTGGTAATTTTTATCAGTGAGGCCTTCTCATCTTGCTTCTGCTATGTCTGGGTAATGACTGCTGACTGAATCCTTCCTCTTCCCAGAGTTCCCCTGTTCTCTTTGTCCCACCTCTACTTCCTGCCTGGGCACTCTGCCTATACTTCCTGCCTGGCTATGGGCCAAATCATTTCCCCATGCTATGACATTTGTTCTTCCTCTTGAACTTATCCCTAGTCTTCAAAATTGCTACAAACCAATACTCAATGATATAAATGTAGACATTATTTCTGTTAATGATTATTAGTATTGTTTCTTTCATCCAAAGAAATTTAATGAATGAATCAGTAAAGTAATTTTTATTTTCAACTTTCTTCTAATAATGTCAATCCTTTTCTAGCAAGTTTATCTGTATGAAATATGTTTCAGGTACTTACAACTGATTGCTTTGCTGCTATCATCCAGCACACTTCCAGTATAAACTAATTTCATTTTAAGCATTTGAAGTGAAAATTAAAAACCTTTGAGGAATTGAAGAAAATCAAAAAGCTAAGAATTGCACCCGGCATCAAAAACTAATGATCCTTACCTTCTATTACCTCGTTATTAGTATTTGATTATAGGTGATTGCTGATGTGACCAAATAGACTTTTTATTGTGTTAAATGTACCTAAATTTCAACCATTTTAAAGTATCCACACCAGTGTATTAAGTACATTCAAATTGTGCCATCATAAAATGCGAACATTGGAAAGATTTTCATGTTATTCTTATCTAAGAACCATGCTAATTTTAACTGTATGCATCCTAGCTTTGCATATGTACTACTGAAGTTAGCATTCAAATTGTTTTGTAAAGTGTCTCAAATCTAATTGAGAATACAGATATATTTTGTGTGGATTAATAAATTTAGGACCTTCCTAATAGAGGGACATGTAAGTATGTTACCTAGTGTTCTTGTCCCTTTGAAGCAATGCTGCATTTACTTTAGAGAGCTGTGATGGGGTGTGTAGTTACTCTTTTGGGTTACTCAGCCTTTCAGGTAGATTGTTGCCCAGTTTTTCTGAGTGAGTTCTAAAGAACAGATACTTATATCCTAGCGTCATAAATTGGAAGAGCTTTGTTTTATATACTCTCTATATAATGTGCATTCTCACTTAGACTTACATTCAGATCTACTAGACCTGAAACCTCCAGTACAAAAATCATAACCTATGGAACATTGTGACTGTAAGGTTCTTGTAATGTTTACAAGATTACATTACATTACATCTTGTAATGTAAGCTGTAGAAAATGTTCTAATGGATTGCCTTGGAAGGTATATAATACCATAAAAAGTATTTCTTCTGCGGTTCAAAAGTTAATGTGGTTCAATTTTTCTTAAAATAAAATAGCCTTTAATTGCTATCAACAAAATAATTGATTTTTTAAAAAAATTAAGTATAGAAATCTGGAATGTTTTCAATTTAACATGGTAATGGAAGTAACAAGTATAAATGATTATTACTCAGAAAATATTCAAATGCAAGAAACAAAAGTACCCAAGAAGTTGAATTTGACATTGTATACATGTAAGAAGTCTAATTAATGTAACATTTTTCAAATTGTGATTGCCTATAATGCTACTGTATTTAGAGCAATTCTATTCTGTTTAAGATGATAAATGTTGCATTTAAAGTGCTTTGAAATATTCTACACTAAGAAACATAGAAGCCAGGAATAATGGCTAGCAGTTGTCACATTACTTGAAAGGCTGAGGCAGGAAGACTGTTGTGAATTCATAGGAAATTCCAATTTAGCCTAAACTCCAGGATAATACCCAGTGTCAAAAAGAAAAATCAATAATGACAACAAAACAAACAAACAGAACTAAAGAAAGCAAAGAAGATAAATTAGATCTAGTGTACCTGGATGCAAACCCAAATTGCAATAATAGTTGCTTTTTAAAATTTCACAACTCAGTGTCTGTGCCTTGACCAATATCACTTGTGAGGCTATTATGCATATAGAGTTATGAAGTATAAAGAATTTGAGCAAGTATTTTTTTTTAGGTAATGCCAGATACAGTTTTCTCTTTATGAACCTAGTACAGACTAGTTTGGCTTTTGGACACCTTTATTTCCAATCTAAACATTGTTTATCTAAAAGGAGACAGTCTTTTGCACATTTTATAGAATGAATATTCAATAAAACACAGATTTAAAATGCTTATAAAAATAGGATTGATACATTGCTTCTTATAAGTGTTTAAGAGCAGATATAATAGGAGTATTTGAGAAGATTTTAGGCTTTCAGATTGTTTCATCTGTATTATTGTGTTTGGACAAATCTGTACAAGATAAATACATAGTTGCTTAGCAACTGGGAATTTTGTTAGGCATTTAAGGCCACAGTAATTTGTTCAAAATTGCAGCCAGCTTTCTAAGCTTTGTTTCGGTTGCACTCTACAATGCTTTGCCAACCTTTCTGAATTGTCATTTTCCTCTCTGGCTCCATTCTGAAATTAAAATTCACTGTCTTATTATACATCTTCTAATCTGTCACTTTATAAGGGTAAATTGAATGTGAATACATACTGACTGTATCCTTTCTTAATATCTATCTGCATCTCAACTAAGTCTGCAAATTTTTATATATTTATACATATATGTGATATATATGTATATATATATATATATATTGCCTATACCATTTCAAGGTTAAATGTAAGTTTTATCTGGTTATATCTACTATTTAGTCTACCTCTAGTTATAGTTTGTCAAGCTTTTTCTCGGTATTGAAAATCAGTATTGTGTTTATAACTCAATGGTGTCCAGAAGATTTACTGCAATGTTGATCTGTAATCCCTTTCAAATGCCTTCTCTGCACTTTCATTCTTTTACACTTAGTTTATTTTTAGTGACCATTTTATTTATTTAGTTACTTGCTTATGTATATTTTTACTCTTGATTTTTGACACTTTCATACATGAGTACTATATTTACATTATTTTCTCTCTTCCCTCCCCCACTCTAATTCCTTTCCTGCACCCACACTCTGAATTTCAGGGCCACCTTTTCTTTACTACTGTTATATAGATAAATCTATCTCTATCTATCCATCCACACACAGAAACTATATCAATCTGTCTGTCTGTCTATGCATTCATATATCTATCCTGCTGACATTCTGTAGTTTTATTTATATGTGTATATGTTTAGGATGACCAACCACTTGGTATTTTGTAACATGGCAGAAGGCTCTTCACTAGAGAAGACTGTTCCTTTCTGTCCATCTTCATCTAACGATGAGATTTTTGTGAGATTTTTCCATCTACACTTGCATGTCAAGTATTGTTATCACTATAAAGATTTTTTAAGGCAATTATATTGTTAAAATTTCATAGGTGCAGTTTCACTGACACACAGAAATATACTATTTTGAAATAGCAGCACCAATCCTCTGACTATTATAATCTTTCCATCTTGTATTCTATGATATTTCCTGAACATTAATATAGGGATTATATTGTTCAGGTATCAAGTTGGCTTGTATAGCTCATAGTCAAATGCTTTTAGATTACTTGTTTTTTTTTTACATTTTTTTAAAAAGTTTGTGTTTCTGTAATGGTTTATACTTTTTGATACTTACAGGTTTCCATTTACTGTATTCTGATGTTTTAAGGTCCAGGTGGTGTGGGTTTTTTTTTTTTCTACACAGAGTTTGGAGCATCTCATAAAAATAAACCTAAATAAAATATATGCCTAGAATTTTTACATCTTCATCATTTATTAAAAGGGAATTTCATAGGTGTTTTAGTACACCATAGTTAACTCAATGCAAATTTGTTTGCAAATAACACACAAGTCATCACACAGAACTTGAAAAGTAGATTGAAATCATGTGATGACCTAAACTGTTTTTCTTTTAACAGACACATTATTAATTAAGGATACCTTGACTGTTAATATAATTAAATATTGTTTTCAAGTATAAAAACGTATTGCTGGGAACTGACTCACCATTTCATTTAATTAAGTGTAAATCTGAAGATTTCATTACTCATTGATCGACTTCAGATAATTTACTTGTTCATAGATTCAGTGTGAAAGCTTGTAAACTAATCTTAACTGATGGTCAAAGTATAAACTGATTAGGAAGTTTACATTTCCTTGCTTTTTTTCAAATCACTATGATTTTTTTATTCTTCTCTCATACATTATATGCTGATCATACTTTTCCCCTCTCTTCACTCCCCTCCCCGAGATCTACTTTTCCATTTCCCTTTTACAAACAAACAAACAAATAAAAAAATTAAAACAGTAGTCAGTCCTCTTAGGGATATCAACCAAATATGGCATAACAAATTAAAATAAAACTAGTACAAACCCTCATATTAAGGCAGGAAGAGACAACAACAGTACGAGTTAAAGGGTTCTAAGCACAGGCAAAAGGAGTTAGCCCCCCTCCATTCCAACTTTTAGGAGTCCCACATGAACATCAAGCTACACAACCATAATGTATATGCAGCAGACCTATCTCAGACCAATACAGGGTCCCTGATTGTCACTTCAATCCCCATGAGCCCTGCGAGGGGCCCTGCCTAGTTGAATTTGTGAGCCATGTTCTCCTGTTATATTTCTGGTGTTCTCCACCCCTCTGACTCCTACAATCCTTCATCCTCTCTTCTTTTGGGTTCACCTGGCTTGGCCTAGTGTTTCTCTATTGGTATCTGCATCTGTTACCATCAGTTGCTGGATGAAGCCTCTCTGATGATGATTATGCTAGATACAGATATATGAGTATGATATCATTAGGAATCATTTCAAATGGCAGCCTATATGTTAGGAAAACATTTTCGTTAACTCCACATCTGACTGAGTGCTAATATCCAAAATATATAATGAATTTAAGAAACTAGGCATCAAAAAACCAAACAATTCAATTAAAAATAGGGTTCTGATCTGAACAGAGAATTCTCAACAGAGGAATCTCAAATGGCCAAAAAATACTTAAAGAAATGTTCGTCATCATTAACCATCAAGGAAATATAAATCAAAATGACTCAGATTCCATCTTACAGCAGTCAGAATTGCCAAGTTCAATAACACAAATGACATCTCATGCTGGAGAGGATGTGGGGGGAAGAGGAACACACCTTCATTGCTGGTGGGAATACAAACTTGTGCTGTCACTATGGAAAACAATATGGTGGTTCCTCAGATATTTAAAACTCTATCTCAATACCTAACTATACCACTCTTAGGCATATACTCTAAGGATCCTCCATCCTACCATAAGGACATTTGCACAACTTTGTTTAGAGAATCTTTATTCTGTGTCCCTGTTTCTTGCACTGATGACATTATATGCAATTTTGCTCTGCTTCTAGAACTATAAGAAATTTTATATCCATCATGTAATACATACCATATAATATTTTCCTGTGTCTAGCTTTTTTACCTTAGAATAACAACCTTGATATTTATCTACTGTCATAATAAAATAACAAGTATTTTAAGTTGAGAAATATTCCAGATTATATACTATTGATACAGAATATTTTCTTTATGTGTTCATATCTTTATAAAAACATAAGTTTTATGTTTTGGCTATCACAAGTAGTGAAATTTAAAAAAATAAGGTATTTATTTGTGATCCCGATTTTGAATTTCACACATGTATCAACTTATATATATGATGTTGATTATGTTTTTCTCAGTGTTATTGAGCTTTAAAATTTCTGCACACATTTAGATTGTTTGAATATTAACTTTTTTGGATAATACAGTCTGAAAATATTTTCTTCCACTTCATCAGTTGTCCTCTTTCTGTTTTGACTGTTTTCTTTGTTGGTCAGAAGCTTTTCAGTATGATGTAGTCACACTTGTCTGTTTTGCTTTTGTTTCCTGTGCTTCTGTTGTCATTTTCAAAATATCACTACCAAGGCAAATGTCAAAAAGATTTTCCCTATGCTTTCTTCTAGAAGTTGTGTGGTATCACATTATATGTTTTAAGTTTTCAATTAATTTAGTGAACAGCTCATTTTCTCATTTCTGCTTGTGGACATTCCATTTTTCAATGTTATTGAAGTGGGTCTCACTGCCATATTTTATATTTTTTCACACTAAACTCTTAACTGAAATTCAACATCAAAATGTGATGAAGTCTATATTCCCCCGAGGTACATGTGATCATACTTTAGGCTTAAAGTATCTAGGAATATTCTTCATGATGAGAAGTCCAGTAAATACCTAAAATAGTCTATAAATCCTTAAATTTTATAAATAAAAATCTCTGAAACCTTGAGAGAAAGCTTGAGGTGAAGACTTAAGTTAGGAACCTGTTCAGGAAGTATTACAATCTCCTGCTTTTTCAATTAGTGCTTCCAGTACTGATACTGTATTCATGACCCTTATTTCCACTCAGAGAATTCTACAATTGATTTGTGTCATCAGAGTCACTGAACAGACTATGGGAATAAGTGTATCATATAATTTTTTTCTCCTTTAATTTATACATATTCATAAAGAATACATTAGACTGGATTATCTCAGAATGACCTTTTAAAACAATTATCCCCTTGACATTTTCTTTCTACTATATGCATGTAGTTTCTTTGATTATTTTTATACAAGTGCTTACCTAAATAAAAATTTCCTTGAAATATTTTCACTAGAAAAAGAATACTAGATTTACAAATATACTAGATATATAGTCACTGAACTACAAATTTAATGTCAGAGTATCTGTCACTTGTAGCAAAATGTAAAAAGACAAAAATTCATTTGTTTTTTTGTTGTTGTTTTGGGAGAGAGAAAGCTTTTTTGTTGTTGTTGTTGATGTTCAATTTATTTTTTTGAATGAATGGTCTCACTGTGTAATTCTTTTTTTTTGTATTATATGTTTTTTTTTTAATTTTTTTCCATTCAAAAAAATAAATAAATAAATAAAATTTTTACATTTCTTCCTCTTCTCCCGGTCCCCTCCTGCTATTCCCCACCCCTCCTCCCTCCCCCTTCTTCCTTAACGAGAGCATGGTGCCCTGCCCTGTTAGAAGTCCAAGCCCCCCTCCATCCCGGCCTAGGAAGGTGTGCATCCAAAAAGACTCGGTTCCCAAAAAGATAATACATGCAGAAGAGATAGGTCCTGGTGTCATTATTGATGGCTTCTCGGTCCACCCCCATTGGCCGCCACATTCAGAGAGTCTGGTTTGATCATATGCTCATTCAGTCCCAGTCCAGCTGGATTTGGTGCGCTCCCATTAGTTCAGGTACACTGTCTCAGTAGGTGGACCAGCCCCTCACGGTCCTAACTTCCTTACTCATCTTCTCCCACCTTCTGCTCTTCAACTGGACCTTGGGAGCTCAGTCCATTGCTCTGATGTGAATGTGGGTCTCTGTCTCTATCTCCATCCATCGGATGAAATTTCCATAATGGTGATCAAGATATTCATCAATGTGACTATGGGACAAGGCTAGTTCGGGCACCCGGGAGAGAGAAATCTTAAAGCTGGGTTGTTAGCAAGAATTGAGTGATCTGGGAGGAGTTGGATAAGGAAAGAACATGATCAAAATTTATGAAAAAAATGAAAAATTTAGAAAGGTAAAACATGCAAAAAACACAAAATAAACAAAACAAAAAAACATATATATGAGTGCACAAAGGTGTATTGATGTTTTCTTCTTTTTTCTGTTTTATCCTTTTTTATTTTTTTGACAGTCGTGTTTGGTTCTATTCCTGAGTCTCTGGGCTGTCCACCCTCTTGATTTTGGTCAACCAGGCAGTGTCAGGCATGGGCTCCCTCTTATGGCATGGGGCTAAAGTTGGACCAGTCGTTGGTTGACCACTCCTACAAGTCCTGTGCCACCATTACCTCAGCACATCTTACAGGCAGGAAAAATTATAGGTTGAAGTTTTTGTGGTTGTGCTGATGTCCCAGTCCCACTGTTGTGAGCTTTGCTGGTTATACAAGATAGCAAGCTCAGACTCTGTATCATCTATTACTGGGAGATTTCTCTAGGGTTACTCATAAATTCCAGGAAGTTTACACTCCACTACTTTCCTACATTGCCCCCCAAATGTCTGCCAGTTCTAACTGTCTTTCCCAGTAATCTCTTCGTCCATCTACACAGTTGATTCCTCCTGTTCCCATCCCAACAAGCCCCCAGTTTACCTACAAAATCTATTCTATTTCCCCTTCCCAGCGAGATCCACTCCCTACCCTCCCAGAGCCCTGCATTTTGCTTAGCTTCTCTAAGTCTGTGGATTGTAAAATTAGCCTTTAACAGCTAATATCCACATATAAGTTAGTACCACATTTTTTCTTTCTGCTTTCTGGATATGGGTTACCTCACTTATGATGATTTTTTTTGCTAGTTCCATCCATTTGCCTGCAAATTTCATTGATGTCATTGTTTTTAACAGCTGAGTGATACTCTATTGTGAAAAGTACCACATTTTCTTTATCCATTCTTCAGTTGAAGGATATCTAGACTATTTGCAGTTTGACAGGGACACAGTCAAAATGAACAAAATTGTTTGGAAAATACATAATTTGGATATTTAAGGTTTTCTTGGGAGAGCAGACTTTTTTCATTTTGTATATTGAAGATATTTTTCATACAACATATTCTGATCACAATTTCCCCTCACTCATCCTTCCCATTTATTAAGCCCCAAACCTTCTTTCTATCTCTTTAGAAAGCAAACAGTCAAATAAAAAAGGTCATGGAGAGAGCAGGGATACAAGGAACATATCTAAACATAATAATGGCAATATACAGCAAGCCAATAGCCAATATCAAACTAAATGGAGAAAAACTCCCAGCGATCCCACAGAAATCAAGAACAAGACAAGGTTGTCCATTCTCTCCATGTCTATTCAATATAGTTATTGAGGTCCTAGCTAGAGCAATAAGTCATCAAAAGGAGATCAAGGGGATACATATCGGAAAAGAAGAATTCAAACTCTCACTATTTGCTGATGATAATGATAGTTTACATAAGCTACCCCAAAAATTCTACCAAGGAACTTCTACAACTCATAAACACTTTCAGTAATGTAGCAGGATACAAGATTAACTCAAAACACTCAGTAGCCTTCCTGTAAACAGATGATAAATGGGCTGGGAAAGAAATCAGAGAAATAACACCCTTCACAATAGCCACAAATAACGGAGTAAATCTAACCAAACAAGTAGAAGACTTAGATGACAACAACTTTAAATCTTTGAAGAAAGAAATTGAAGAAGACACCAGAAAGTGGAAAGATCTCCCATGGTCTTGGGTAGGTAGAATTAACATAGTAAAAATGGTAGTCTTACCACAAGCAATTTACAGGTTCAATGCAATGCCTAATCAAGTATAGCTTTTTATATGTGAGTCATTCTTTAGTCAAACATTTAAGGAAGTAAGTACCAAATTAAATATTTCAATACATGTTTGTAATTATAGAAGATAAAGATATAGACTATTGTATGTGGCACATATCATTTCATCAGTAATTGGAGTGACTAGTATATCTTTTCTGTCTGCTGTTCCTGAAACTTGGGGATAGGGTGTGATATATGTATATATCTATATCTATCTATATATTTCTCCCATTTATAACTGAAGATTCCACAAAAATTATTCTTTTCACTTTGACTAATCATAAGTCTCAATTTTCACTGTTATTCACTACATAAATAAGCTTTTTTGATGAGGAATGAGAGACAAGGTAATATATGGTCATAGTGATAAGTATTTAGAAACACTTTGGACATATATCCATTTAGCAAAATCAGAATAATAGATTTTCTCTAAGATGTATGATCTTCCTTACCAGGGCTTCCTGGTTAGTTTTACATCACCAGAAAGCAGTTTCCTCTTGTGAGGAGTGTCATAAATTCACTCAGAAATCATTATTTTACCCTCATCGTAGTCATGTCACTTTTGTGTTTGTGGCCATTATCTTGCCAGCCTTGTCGATATTGCAGTCCCCAGGGTTCACAACTGGGCAAGACTGTTGATTACTGTTTTCCCTCAGCAAGATACATTGCAACTTCTGGAACTATGTAAGCTTGCCAAAAAGTCATAGCTTCTAGATCAGAAAGAGCTTGTTTTTTCTCCCTAGGTCTCAAATGTGTAATGCCTTCTGCAATAGGGTCTTGCTATAAATTCTGTTGGACAACCAAGAGCAATGACATCAACCACTACTTTTTGGAGGTCTCTAAGACTTCCAGGCTAGCAGTCTTGAGACATAATACATTCCTAGCACTGGGCTTTTGTACTAGAAGATACAGAAAGATTGTATGTGCTAGAAGTCTATGAGTCGTCAGGCAAAGCAATATTTTCTTGATATATATGTTACAGAGCTGACTTCCTGATCCTCTGGCTTTTATAATCATTCTACATCCTCTTGCACTGTGTTCATGAGCATTAGGTACAGAGGTTGTATTACAGATGTATTCATTGAGTCTGGGCAATGGGTCTGAGATGAGTTGGTCTATGAATACTGACCAGTTGTGCTTTTCTGTAAAGGTCTCTACCTTCTGCATATAAGTGTATGTTTGATGAAGGATTAGAGCTATACTTATCTATGGGTATAATGATAAGTATTTAAAATGCAGTTACAAATTATGATGGCTGAGTAAAGTGGTAGAAGGTTCTCTTCTACTATTCAAGATCTCACTAGTCCTGGATACCTTGGTACGTTTCAGTACCACTTAAAATTTCCAATGCATTGAGCAGGCTTTAAGCTGAATTAGATAGATTGCTCATGTATGACAGACATTATGCTTTTAGAAATATATCGCCAAGAAGGACACTGTTGTGGTTAATAGTCCCTACAACTGGGTAGGATTCCCTTGGAAGCAGTATGGTTAGTGTCTTCTGGTATTATTTTTGTTATCAAAGCTAAAACTCAAAATCAAAAAAAGGAGTCAAGGATAGTCCCTGCTCCCACTGTTAGGAGTCTCACAAGAAGACCAAGAAATACATCTGCCACAAGTATTCAGAGGGCCTAGGTAAGTCCCATGTAGGCTTTGAGGTTTCTGGTTCAATCTCTGTGAGCCACTATAAGCCCAGGCTAGTTGATACTGTGTATTTTCTTATAATATCATTGACCCCTCGGTCTCCTACCATCCATCCTGTCTCTCTTCAGCAAGATTACCTGAACTTGGCCTAATGTTTTGCTGTGAGTCTCTGTATCTGTTTCCATCAGTTGCTGAAGTCTCTCTAATGACAACTGGTTTAGGAACCAATGCAGGACTACAGCAGAATATCATTAGTTACCATCACCTTGACAATTTTTTCTCCAGTCATCTTTGGTTCTCTCCTCGGTCTCTGTGTCATCCAGGCTCTGGGTCCTGGTGCTCTAGGCAGTTTCATAAGTTAGCTTGCACTTTCAGCATAGATCTGAAATCAGAATAGTCATTGTTTAGCCGCTCTCACATCTAAATACCACCCTTATCCCAGCACATCCCAGAGGCAGGACTGACTGTATGTTGAATGTTATATGGTTGGGTTAGTGTCCAAATCTCTTCACTGGAAGTCTTGCCTGGTCACAGGAGATGTCCCCTTCAGGCTTGTATTCCTTTTTCTTGGAGTCATCAATTGGGTCATCCTTGTAAATTCCTGGGAGTTTCCCTTGCACCAGGTTTCTACCTTTCCTCTGAAATCCCCCCCATACTTTCCAGTAGTGTCTTTCACTACTTGGGAGGCCTAATGTTTTCTGAATAATAATGGAGGAGAAAAAGATCAAGAGGGGAAGAAGGGAATTTGGGGTTAGTGGGAGGAGAGGAGGGAGGGGAAAATAAAGTTGGGATATAAATGAATGAACTAATTAAAGGAAGGAAGGAAAGAAAAAGGAAAAAGGAGCTTTCAGTTTGCAAGTACGTAGAGTTTCAACATTTTATGAAGAGTGAGTTTGTAGCTGCCACAAACCCAAGACCTGTTTTATGAGGGTAAAATGAGCTCTCAAAGTTGATTGATCTTGCATTTCCCTAATTGCTAAAGATGATGAACATATTCTGAGAAATTTCTTAGCCATTTTTATATTTTCTTTTGTGAACTTTCTCTTCAGATCAATAGTCCACTTACTATATATAATTTTACATATACGTATATGAAACCCCATGACAGAGCTGATCTGAGAATCCATGTCTAAAACAGCAAAGTTTGTCAGAGAAATATGTCTGTGTAGTTAACTGTAATTATAGTGCTTTCACTTTTTAAATGAACTTTCTTACATTACACTCTTTTCTAGTTATCTGATATATGCTAAAATTCTTATATCTAAGTAAAATTTATTATTCTCAAATTAACTTTGTTATTACTTCATCTGAATTTTATCTTCAAGGCTACGCTGGGGGAATTTATGTAACGGTGTTCTTTTTTCTTAAATGTACCCTGTTATAAACAACTTGTTGAAAAACAAACTAAGTTGACACTTGAGGACTACAGCTTTTCTAGAGACTCAACAAGATTTCATGATTTATGAGTAAAAAGTTATTGTAATGAAAATCATAAGCTAAGCAAGAGTATAGGAGATATAGGTTATATCTCTAAACTTTGAGTCAAATGAAAGAAGCTCTAAAATGGGAACCAGCAACATATGAGTGAATGTGGCAAAAGGAACTTACCCTTAATGGTTTTCATTAATTCACATTAGAGCTGTTTTAGAACTTTAACATTTGTAAATTCCACTAAGAAATGTGGTCCTTTCTCACCTATATTTATGTATGTAACTGAACTATAAAAGTTTACTCTTTTTTTTCATTAAATGAAGAAATTGAACATGATATCCCCTCCGTGTGCTGTGATTACCATTAATGAATAAAGAAATTGCTTTGGACCTATAACAAGGCAGAACTTAGGTGGGCAGGGAAAGCTAAGCTGAATGCTGGGAGAAAGAAGGGCAGACTCAGAGAGAAGCCATGGGGCTACCGCCAGAGTCAGTCATGCCGAAACTTTGCTGGGAAGCCACTGCCATGTGGCAATACACAGATTAATGGAGACGGGTTAAATTAATATATAAGAGTTAGACGTTAAAAATCTAGAGCTAGTAGGCCAAACAGTGATTTAAATAATAGAGTTTCTTTGTGATTGTTTCGGGTCTAAGCTAGCCAGGTGGCCGGGAACCAACAAGAGGCCTTATCCAACAGATATCTTCTCAATTTTCTTCTAGCACTATTATGACATGATTCTTCAGCAGGTTAACAGTACATTTCGAGTCTGCTCCCTGATATTCCCTTCCACAGCCTACAGATGATATTTGCTTAGACAGGTGCATAAATATTGAAACTTTTCATTGTGTCAACAAATTAAAAATATGTGAAGAGTTTTGTTCACAAATAATCTTAATTTAATTTTTGCACACACATATATTAAGTCTTGGATTACTTTCCCTTCCTGTAGTTAATAATTATTTACTTAAAATCAGGTAAACAATTGCAGTATTTGACCTATTTAGTTATTTGTTTTTTTAATTGAAAATCAGACCTATATTTTAATCTCTTTAAATTATATTTTCATGCTCTTTGTTATAAGTCATTATGAGTTGAAAATGCATTTTTGAATATTCATTTTTCATTGCTTACTTGTGATTTGCTTTTCTGCTTGCATCATGTAGCATATTCTTGTTAAATAACTATGCACATATTTGCTGTCATTAAGAAATAATTCCCATTTTTAAATTGATGGTTCTGATTTAGGTATAACAGCTGCAGCGATGGCTGAGGCAATGAAGCTCCAGAAGATGAAGCTTATGGCAATGAATACTCTTCAGGGAAATGGAAGCCAAAATGGTACAGAGTCAGAGCCAGATGACCTTAATTCTAACACAGGTGAGATCTTTCAGCAGTTACCAAAAGGCAACACTGACTGTTTTATTACAGAATTTAACAGAGGAGAAACAATGAACCAAGAATATTATCTGTGCTTTGATTATAAATAGTTTGGAAAAAAAACCTTTAGCTTAAGTGTAATGTGTATACTCTAACTAGAAAACTATTGCAGGTTATAACTTCAGATTCACATTTCATAAACATTTATAAATTTCTGTTTTTGTTTGTGAGACTAGGTTTCCCTACGCAGCCCAGGTTGACCTTAAATCCACTCCATTCTTCTCCCTTATCCATCCTGCCTGCCATCTTTCTACTGTTTTTTTTTTGTGATGCAATTTAGTTCTAATTCTTATTAGTTGTTGCACTCCCTGTCTTAAAAGCTGTGCCCTATTCCTGATTCAAACCGCACTTCTTGCTCTTTCATTCTAAAAATTAAAGGCACAGTCCATACTCCAGGTTTCTTGAAGCAGTCTTTCCAAGAATTGTAAAACCACCTGCTTAGCTGAATGGTGGTTCTAATGGACTCAAGGCATTGTTGGCCATGCCAAGTTGAAAAGCAGCACAACAGAGAGCTGGAAAAGAAGGAAAGACAGAAGAGAGAGATAGAGAGACAAAAAGATGCTTGCATAGTCACATGTCTTCTCATCTCATAATGTTTGTTTTTTATCCTTTATCCTATGATAAGTGTATCTTAGCCATTATCATATGGTAGTACTCTGACAGTTTCAAAGTATGTGATGGTAACTTTCAGCATATGTTGATAAACAGATGAACAAATTAATGACTAAGATTTAGTTTTAGAGAAAAATAACAATAGAGTCAACCAATGTTGGTTCCAGGAATTATGGCTCCAAAGCTAACTCTACAGTTAAACTCAGAATAATGCAGCAGGTAGATGAGTAGGTTTATCTCTTTACTTCTAGGCTCCTAGATGTAAACAGAATGTTATGACTTTATTTTCAAGGGAAATAGAAAATTGTCTCAAGGTGGGAAAGTATTTAATTAAAATAGTATGTAAAATGAATCTGATTTTTCTCATATAAACTTTCAATTTCTTGGTGAATTATATAGACGTAGAACTTCTTTCAGCAAGTGGTATTTTCCTTCTATATAACACTGTTGCAGTTTAACAGGGAATAATTTGAAAATTCATATGTTATTGATTCAGATTATCTGGACTGCTGTGTCTTATAATTCTTATCAAAATACAGTGGGAAGATTGTTCTAACATTTAAAAATAAAGAAACAGGAGTACAGAGAAGTTTATTTTCCCAAATCATGAAACTATTGAATATCTGCCTTAAAGTTTGCTCTTAAATTTGATTCAGTCCGAAGAGTTGATCTTTGGATTCTGTCTTGTCATCAGCACTGTGTTATAAAAAAAACTTTGCCTGGATCTTGTCATTAGACAAAATATATTAAAATGAGGATACAAGGAAAGAGCTATGAGCTTCTGTATTTCAGGGCCTAGCTCATGCTGAAATTCAATCATAAAGTATCTTAAATGTGATCAGTTTAAGAAAAAATACTTTTGAAATTTAATGTTGTTATGAAGGAATAATTTGAAATAATAAATATCAAGTAATAAGTTTTTTATAACCTGAATAACCAAAATGCTACAAATTAATAAATTATACTTTTAAAAGTTTACATTAAAAATATAAATTTATTTTAAGAATTTTATGTGAAATATTGTTCTATTCTGAGTGACCAATATGTCTTTTATATCTTTAGTTTTCCTATCTCAGGATTTGAAATGAGATCAAAGACTTGGACAGATTTCTCATTTTTCTACTTTAGTTTATTTTAGTGCCTTCCAGGAAGAAAAATAAGTACATGGTCTTGACAAGGGAGATCAGACTCAGCAAAATTTATGGCCTAATTACTAGTTATAGTCATGGTCTTCCTGAATGTTCATGGTTTAAATAAAACTGGGAAAATGAATGTATAACCCAAAGGAAAGTTTGGTCTTAGAGAATAATTAAGCTTTTATTTACATGGTAGTTATTGGATACTATCAGACGAACAAAATATACTGAGTTCAGTAATAATATTCATTATGTGGGTTATAAATTATCAGTGAGGAATATACACTAAATTTTCTTTTACATGATAGCATAAAGTGAGAATTAGTAATAAAAGATTAAGCTCATAGTCATTTGATGTTTTCATACATAGAATTCTAATGACTTAAAGCACCTGGCAAATGACAGGTTTTTCATAAACAACAAGGGTCACTAGGTATACTTTTTATTTAATTCATTCCTTGAGGTTATAGTTTTTCATATTGAGTTAACATTAACAATTTATGATATTTTAGCAATGAATGGGCAATATTTTTGTCTCTAAAAAGAGAAATTAAAAATCCCTGAATTCATTGTGGTTTAAAATAGGAGGTATATAAAAGGCAAATCAGTATACAAGTGACTCTAATCTGAAGTATATGGCAGTAAGGAAACAGGAGAATAAAGTACTATGACAAATATAGAAACAAGAAGAAATTTGTCTTGATTAATACACCCATGCAAAGATTCCAATGAGGATGTAACATTTAAATTGGTGTTTCAAATTTTTTAGGGTGAATGCACTATCTCCATGAGTAGTTGTTTACAAAAGACTGGTTCTCAGAGCCTTCAGGTCATGTTCATATGTTAGGTAAGAGTTGTACTTAAAGGATGGACAAAATACCATATTTTTAACTACAAAATTTTTTTCATTTTTGTTTTTTAAGGATGCCAAATAATGGGTTTTGATCATATTCACCTCTCTGATCCAACTCTTACCTGTGCTAGTCCTCTTTTCCTACCCAACTAGGTTTGTCTCTGTTTTTTTGACTCAGTAAGACCAATTTGTGATACCCACATATTCTTGGATGTGTCTTCTTTCATGGAATTGTGGTCCAATTACCAGAGATTGATTCTCCCTTTCCCATCAGCTATCAATTGCCAATAGCTTCATTGTTGGGGGTGGGATTGTATGCTAAATTTCCCCCTCTGTGCTGTGATTTCGTGTATTCAGCTTGTAAAGGTTTTCTGCATGCTATTGCAACCACTGTGAGTTCATTTGTGCAGATGCCCTGCTATGTCCAGATGTTTCCTTGTAGTCATCCACTGTCTCTGGCTCTCCCTTTTTCTTCCCTGTATTGTGTACTGATCCCTATCCTTGTGAGGAGTGGTGAGGTATATATTTTACTTTAGGCGTGAGGTTTCTCTAGTAACTTAATCTCTCAACTTGACCAACTATGTGTCTCTGTGTTTATCACTGTCTTAGTTGTTTTTCTATTACTGTACGAAGACACTGTGGCCAACACAAAAAATTGAACCATTTAACCATGATTATACTTTCAGAGGGTTAGAGTTTATGATAACTGATCAAAGACATGACAGCAGGAACATTAGAGGACTCACATATTATTTCACAAATAGCAGGCCAAGAGAGCAAACTGAGAATTGGGTGAATTATTTTAATTTAAAAATAAGACCCCAGTTACACACCTCCTCCAACAATTCCACACCTCCTAATCCTTCTCAAATAGTTCCACCAAGTGTGGATCAAGTATTCTAATATATGAGTCTATGGGGGCTGTACCTGTTCCAACAACCACACTCAGTATCTACTGCAAATTGAAGCTTCTTGGTTGGGGTTAAAATGCATTGGTCTATAAGTATTATAATAAATCATTGGAGTCTATCCAAAATATTTTGTTCATTTATCAGAATAATAGTAGTAAGTTATTTCCTCCAGCCTATTACTTGCCTAGCTTTAAGTTCTTAGAATAAATGGTGCCAGTTATAGGTTTTATCTTTTTGAGTGATAAGTAAATCCACTGACTTTAAGATTGGGATGTTAATGCTACTATTGCACCAGTAGATGTGTCTTGCCAAGCCAGTAATTATAACTCACAGGTTTCACAACTAGGTATAATTGATTGTTATTTTCTCCTTCAGTAGCTATTTGATATCTTCCAGCATTATAAAAGAAAATGAAGCATCTAGGTTTGAACCTGCCTGTTTTCATCATGTTTTATGATTGTCTAATAGTCATTGATGCCCTGTGATAGGATAACTCCATTAACTTTTTATGTATATGTGTATATTTTCTCTATCTATATATTTGGAAGCCTTTAATGTCATAGATTTCCATATGTCTGTTTTGAAAGGTATTTAATGTTATTTATTCCCCCCCATATTCCCTCTTTTATCCTCCTCTATATTCCCCCAGCACATTTTAACTATATTTGCCATAATATTCACCTGTAATCCTAATTGTTATCATAGAGCCTTCATCTAGTAACTGATGGAAGCAGATACAGAGAGCCATATCCAAGCACTGGGCTGAGCTCTGGGAGTCCCGTTGAAGAGGAGGATGGATTATATAAGCAAGGGAGGTCAAGATCATGATGGAGAATCCCACAGAGACAGCTTTCTGAAGCTAGTGGGATCTCAATGACTCTGGACTGACAACTGTGGGGCCTATATGGGACAGAACTAGGCCCTCTGCATGTGGGCAACAGTGGTGAGGCTTTGGTCTATTTGAGGGGTCCCTGGTAGTGGAGCCAGGATCTATTCCTAGTGCATGAGCTGGCTTTTTGAAGCCCATTCTATAGGGCAGGATGCCTTGCTAAACCATGATGCAGGGGAGAGGTGCTTGGTCCTGCTTCAACTTAGTATGCCAGGCTTTGTTGATTCCCCATAGGAAGTCTTGTCCTTTTGCAGGAGTAGATGGGGAATTGAAATGGAGGAGGTAGGTGAGAGAGAGGGAGGAGGGTTGGGAGGGACATGTGGTAGCTATTTAAAATAAATAAAAAGTTTAAAAAAGGAAATAGCCCTTTTTCAACAATATCCACCAACTTCTCCAAGATCCTCCCAACTCCCTCCCCCC
>PVIU01017470.1:0-41856 GCA_004026605.1 Ondatra zibethicus
CCCTCTCTCCCTCTCTCCCTCTCTCCCTCTCTCCCTGTTGCCTGCAGATCCTGATGTAGAACTCTCGACCATGTCTGCCTGCATACCACCATGCTTCCTGTTATGATAATGAACTAAACCCCTGAAACTGTAAGTCAGCCCCAATTAAATGTTTTCCTTTATAAAAGTTACTGTAGCCATAGTGTCTCTTTATGGCAATAGAAACCCTAACTAAGACAATAATTCAGGAAAGGAAAGAACCAAATGAGCCTCAGAAGATTAGTAAAAACATGTTTTGGAGAGTGAACCAAAGACAGCAAGTAGAAACTTTTATAATAGAACCTGTCAAGAATATAGAAGAACTGAGTGGTAGCAGTAATGCTGAAAAGCATAGAACACAATCCAGAGACAAAACTAAACGTGTTTAATTAAAGAAAAGATTACAGAAACATGAATGACACAAGTTCTGAGAATAAGAAATAACAGAATCATTAAAGGAAGCAGACAAAAACTTTACTTGAGAGAAAACATCAAATTATTGTTTGAGTTCAGTTTCCCTTCCATATCCATATCCATGAGTTCTGCATTTGTTATAGATTCATCATTAATGGATAAAACATATTCAGAAAAAAATATATCTGTAAATTAGCAAGTATAGACTTTATTTTTGCCATTATTCCCTAAAACAATTTAATATGTATAAAAGATATATTAGATAGATTAAATTATATATAATCTAAATTATATATGTGTGTATACATATGTGTTAGATATAAGTAATCAGGAGATGATTTAAAGTATATGGAAGAATATGTACAAGTTATAGGCAAATATGTCATTTTATATAAAGAACATGAACATCTGTGGATTTTGGTATACTTGGTGCCTTAGAATAAATCTACTATATATGTCAATAAATTACTTTATATTTTATATGCTTATAGGATAGCCAAATAATAAAATAAATCAGGTAAAAAAATGAAAATCAGGCAAGAAGCCAAGGTACGGAAACTTGAAGATGGGAGATTTAAGGGGAAATATGAGGTAGGAGGGTGGCCAAAGCCAGGTTCCTTGGAACAGAAAATGTATCTTTTAACACTGATAGGTAGACACTTGACTGGAGAAGCCCTGTTAGTGCACATTTAAAGGTTAGGTACAGATTTTTCTTACTTTTGCATTTTATTGCCAAAGAGTTCAAACTGTAAAGTGTTTAATAATAGTTCTACTTTGCTACATTGTCCTTTCACAAAGCAGCATACGGCACTTCTCAAAGGGAGAAGGCAGTGTGTGTGTGTTTCCACTGACCCCCACGGCCACAGACGTACTCAGATATGAGGAACGAAACGCCTTTTCCCCTTAGAGTCCTCATACTGCCACAACTGTCATGGAATCTATTCATACCAGCACAGCACATTTCTTCTAAGGAACAGATGTGAACACAGAATTCCATTTTCACTGAAGTGTATGATCATTTCAATCACATTTTGATTCATTTTTCTTTCCCAGATTTCCCCATATTTTTTCCAAATAGCAAATGTTTTGCACTGAGCCACTTCCCTAAATTATACAATCCAACATTTTAAATAAAGCAACGTTTATTGCCTCAAACAAGACTGGCATTGTCATCTTATAATTTACTGTTTTCATATAGCCAGGTCCTTCGTTGCATGTTTTCTTGAAATTAAATAAAACCTCATTTGGTTTTGCACCTGTGGATACATATTTCAGGTGAATAACTCGAGCTGTTTCCCAAGTAGCTAGATTACCAGCTGACACTTGAAAGCAATGAATGTGTGTCCAGGCTTTATTTCCTGTTGTGGGCAAACAAGAAGCTTGCATTCACTTGAGTAGCTGTGGTTTAAGAAACTATTTGGTAAACCAAGACACCTGTAAAAGCCAATGTCCAAACACCTCAATTCCCCTGAATTCCACCCTCAGGATCGTTTTAGCTTCTGCACACAACAGTGGTAAGAGCCCTCAGAAACTGAAAATATACCAATGTTCAACCTGAGGGCGGCTACCTTACAAAGTTGTTTAAATTCCAATCCTAATGCTCTAATGCCGGGCCCCAGTCTGTGGGGCAAAAGCACAGCCAGCTAAGGCTGGGTGTCAACTCTAGTTGCCACTTGTTTGCCCTTCCTGCCAGCTGGGGCTAGAGAGCCAGGGTGAGCCTTTGATGCAGCAGTCTTTTGCTCAAATTTAAATGCTTTCTATTCAAATCATCTGCTTTCGGCCTGGCAATTTTGGGTTGTTTAGCCCAGGGCAGCCCGCAGATTGGAAAGTTTATAAAGTAAGCCAGCAGCTCAGAGCTGTAGCCACTGCTTCAGGTCCAGCCACTGAGCTGTGGGACAGCAGCGGGGCCACATAGCTGAGTTGGTGAAGGAAACAAAGGATTGACTAGAGTAATGGCAGGCAAAGCCATCTGAAGCCTAGACTTTGAGACACCTGGGAATTTGCAGCTCCCTAAGTCCCAGGCTAATTGCCTGATTTCCATCAGCATAAGAAGAAGTGTTCAGAGCCACAAGACAAGAAGGAAAGCAGAGAAAGCAAAGTGTCTGTGACCCTGTAGGCAGAGCACAGCATTATCACCATAAAAGCTATAAGCCCTGAAATTGTTAGGGTCAGCCTACGCCCACCACAATTGTGTGGGGATACAGAAGTGCCAGTGGTTTAGATGGTCCCCCAACCCCCTACAACTGTCCTAGACACTTAATTCCCTCCTTTCCAGGGACTGTACAGTGTCTAAGAAACTTGTACAATTTCAAGAACATCTTTCCTCTCTCTCCCTTCTTTGGGTCTGTCTTGTTTGCACCACATGCTTCCCCTGGCCAGAAAACAAGCAGTATTACTCCTGGAAAGTCTACACAATCTGCGATTGAGTATGTTGGTGATAAGCAGGTACTGCTTCCTGTTCACCAGCACGATAGTCTTAAACAGACCCCCTTTCCAACACTGCCACCCCTTTTTGTAAATTCCAGGTAGGTAGCTTTCAGCCTAGCTGTACTTTTCCTGTACTTTATAGCAATGGCAACTTTTCCAGGGAAGAATTGACTCTCATACTTTTTTACTAATGTCTACTCCTAAGTCCCTAGGTTGCACTAGGTTGGGAGTAACTCCGAGGACCAGAAGAAACAACCACTGGAGCAGAGAACTGTAACATATGCTCAGCTTTCCAGATCTCTCTGCCAAAGCACCTCTCTCTCTCTCTCTCTCTCTCTCTCTCTCTTTCTGTCTGTCTCTCTATCTTCCCCTTCTCCCCTCTCTTTCTTTCTTTCTTCCACGTGTGATAGTAACATCAAGCTGTTTGTTCCATTTCAGAGGTTCAAAACAAGATGATTCCCTTGAGGATTATTCTTTCTAAACTGCCTCTCTGAGATCCCTCACAAGGAATCTGAGGGGCAACTTTGATAATGGGTCATCTTCACCCTCTAGCAACAGTGAGAAAAGGTTTGTGCAACCTGGAAACCCCCCCCCCCCGCGCGCCGCTCAAGGCGGCAGGGAGGATTTTTTTCAGGATGAAGAGAGTATTTCAAGGTGTGCAGAACCACTCCTTTAAGTTTTAATAAAGACAGGCTGAGATGGTTCTGGGTCACCAGCAGTCTTGTGCTCCACCGGGGTTCCCAGATGCAGGAGCCCGTATTTGGAACCCCCTGCTGCTCCACCCAGCAACCACCTGAACCCCAACCTCCACGGTTGCTCTGGCCATAGGCAAAAAAAAGTAAAATAAAAATAAATTAAAAATATAAAAAAATCAAAGTCGGGAGCACCCAGTGGGAAATTACCTTTAAGATTCTAAAGTCACATCTCACCCACAGACCACAAAGATCTTGCTGGAAAAATACCTCATAGAGCAGGTTCCTATAGGCAAGCAGCCCCTGGCCCTAGACTTTCAATGAGGGCTTAAAGAGAAAAATAAGAAACAGACGAGTTTCCAAGTGGGGAAACTCCAGCAGGACAACTAGAGCTTCTATAGCCTTAGCCTCCCATATGCCCGAGAATGCCTATCCACAAGAACCAACTCTCTGTCCCAGGAGTCAAGTCTGCCTTACCCGCGTCTCGCAAAACAACCAGCAAGGTCCAGCAGGTCTCAAGCGTGTAGTTTCATATCCAGGGCGAGATGGAGGACAGAGTTCCGAAGAGCGCAGGCTTCCAGGGTGGTCAGAAAAGCTTCCCAAAGATGAATGGGATGAGGGAAGCCTTTGGAAGACGGTGTCTCCCTAGCAGTGGGCACAAAGTCTCCACCAGATTCCCTCCACTCCCAGTCCTTAGCCAACGAGGCTGCCAGGGAAGTTCGGAAGATTCCTGGAGTTCAGTGACGCTTCCGTGGACTTTGAGGGGAACCTGAGAGGGGACGGGTTACAGGAGGGTTCCTAAACCATTAGGTCCTTTAGTTAGAATGGCTGGTACCAGCTCTCAGCTCAGTGACTGGATTCTCGAAGGTGCCCGCCTCCAAGATTCTTCGGAGCGACTTCGCTGTGGTGCAACCTCCTTCCAGCCGCACCTTGTCCAAGCCAAAAGGTGCGCGCCACACTGGGACTCCGGGACGCTGAGTGCCTCAGCCCACGGCGCAGTCATCACTGGTGGGGCAAGCGAGCTCCAGAAGACAGCGGAGCCAGCGGGCTCAGCCGGGCTGCGGTGCAGGCAGCCCGCTTGAACCCCGCTCGCCTGCCTGCCTTTCGCGCCTCTCCAGCGCTTCCCGGAGTCCTCTGATCGGTCGGTGCGCAGAAGCCACTCGCCCCAATCCTCAAGGAGCGGAGTGCGGGGAGTAAGCCCCACGCTCTTCTCACATCCTGCCACAGTCGCTAGAGCCTCCGAAATATGCCTAAAGTAGGGAAGTGGGAGGGTAGTGGAAGTCACCCAGAGCCTGGGCTTCGTTGCTAACAGTTTGGTGCCTCCTGGCTGACTGACTGCAACCAGGAGGTGCGAATTAGAGAAGGACCACTCTGGCGCATCACGGCAAAGGGCCGCTTCTGCTCCTCCTCCTCTTTCACACCCCCTTTGGATTTGGGAGAGCCAGGAGGGAAGACCGGATGAAGAGAGTGGGGGAGAGAAGCTGCCAGCCCCAAGTCCCCAATCCCCCTGGTTTAAAAACGCGCTTCTCTTACCTTTCCCGGGAGAAGGGAAGCGTGTCGCTGCAGCGCCGTCTAGCGTCCTTCCCCAGGCTGCCATAAAGGGTTGAGGCGAGCAATCAGTTAGCTCAGTGCAGGTGTGGGAAGTCAGGAAAGCAAAGTTTTTCAGCTTTTCTGGTCCCCGGTTCCAGTCACTGGACACAATTGCTAGCCCAACTCGCTACACACCTACTGGGTTCCATGCAGGCCATAACTTAATGTTTTTTTAAAGACGAAGGTACCAGATTGCCTAATTTTAGTTATAATTAAGCTTTCCAGTACTTAAGAGAACCCTTTTCCAGTCCCCCCGTGTTAAAGGCCCTAAACTCCCACTGTTCTCAAGCCCCCCAGGCCTTAAATCAGGCAGGTAATATTCTGGGACGTGGGGATGGTCTCACAGCCAGACCCAGAACTGCGATCACTCTTCCTTAAACCTGAGGCTCATCAGCCATGCTCCTGAACACCTGCTCCCCCGATGCCAAGCAGCCCCCAAACCACCCTCTTAAGCGCTAAAACAGAGAGAGACTATTACCGGAGAACCTGCGGGATCTAGAGGGCAGCGGTGCCCAGTGCAGTTTCTACCCTAAGTCTCTTCCTCAGCATTCCCGTGGGTTTTTGATACCGTGCTGATTAACGTACTTAACAGGATTGCTCATTTAACGGGTCAGCTGAGCGCTGTGCGCTAGAATTTGCTGCTACACTGAGTTCCTATTAATTTATCTTTCTGTGCACTTTCTCCAGCTGTTTTCCGGAGGCTGCTCCAGTGCTCTGCATTAGCCACAGAAAGTCAGCTAGCACGGGAGACAGAAACAAGGACCAGGAGGGGGTAAGCCCTTGGTGTGCCTTTGCACAGGGCAGATCCATGCCTTTCTAGTTGGCTTTCTTTTCCTGACCCCCAATCAGAGTGCACTCAACTTTTAAGATTAAAGCCTGTGGGTGGTTAAAGTTACTCTCCATTTTTCATCAAGTTCACTTGCTCACACTCCTTTTCCCTTTATGGATCATTCTTCTTATCATATTTCACAAAGCCACACCTCATGGCATATTCCTTCCGCAACTGGATTTAAATTTGAAAATCTTGAGAAGTCACTGTGAATGGAAAAGTCCTTCTAGGTAGGCAGCAATTGGAAGTGCCAACCACTCTCCCTGTTTTTTGTTGTTTATATGCATGCTTGGGAGGTGTTTTTGAACCAGAAAATGCGCTACAAATTCAGTTTCTGTTTGTTAACGATTCTTTGTTTTCACATAAAACACATTCCCTAGACAGGGATGGCCAGCTGGTTCCCCTTTGTCCTTTTCCAATGCTCCTGAAAACTCCCCTGCATGCTTGCCCAGCAGAGACCTTCACCCAGCTGGCAGACCATCAGCAATATAGACAGGGTGTGATCCACGGTAGAAGAACACCTTTTCCTGGACTCTTATCCCTTGGTTAGGTCACAAGTGTACACATACTGACCCTCACTATAATGCCAGTCCTCAAGCTCTGGGCTTAGATGATCTGCTGAGATGTCCTGGGTGAAGACATATGGCTAAGCTATAAAACCCTTCACTTACATTAGAAGCCAGTAGGCAGGGTTGATGGAACTCATTCACGATCCTGGCCAGTGTTATCCCTCAGCAAATCATCAAGTAGAAAGTCTAAACATTTAACACAAAAATAGATCTAAGCATGGTAGGCACTATGTTGGCACTGGGGGCTCACGGAATAATAGAATTGCCATTAGTTTAAAGTAAACCTGAGCTACATACTGAAACTCTTGTCTCAAAAATAAATAAATCTTTCTAAATGCAGTCATGGCATTGATCAACTTAAAACCAACTTTCTACACAGTTTTACACAGCTTCACTCAAAAACTAGCACCTGTTTGTACACCGTACTCCACCTTCGGCACCTACCAAACTATACTATTTTATGTGACTGCCGTTCCTCCAGTACTTTCTCTGTTGATCAGGGCTAGTATTTAAGTCTCAAGAATGTCTAAATCTGGCTGACCTTGCTGTCTTCGGTAACATCACCCTTCATCAGAACCTTTAAGAAGGTTTTACACAATTGGGAATTTAAAGTACCCTGGCAGGTCTGGATTTTCTTGGAATGAGAGAGATTGTTGATTCCCATCAAAGTCAGCCACTTGTTTAGCCAGTCCTTGCAGTCTCAGTAATGGCTAAACTGTACTTCTAAAGGAGTCAGGGTTATGGTACCAAATAATACAGAAAAGAAATATGCTCAGAAAATGAGAACAGCTCCAACTTGGATACTTTATGCTTTGGTACTTTGTTAAAGCTCACTCTAATCCATGAACCAGCAGTGCTTAGAAATATAGGACTGTCCAACTTAAGTCTAGACCTAATGAATCAGGATTTGTGGGTAACTAATAAGATTACCAGCTAACTTCGAATACACATTAACATTTGGGAGAGCTTTTTTTTTTTCAAGAAATTCTTTCAGTTCATCAAGCCCAGGAGAGCAAAGGGACAAAAAGTTTAATTTCCCAAGACCTAGTATCAAGCTCTTTCTCATTGAGAAGCACCGAAAAACAAGGCCACATTCATATTTGTTTAGGCTAATTGGGGCCAGACTAATTGAAAGCCAAGGAGCATCTTGAAATTATGATATGTGTCCTTCCTACAGATGGCCTTGCTGCACAAAAAGAATACCCTTAGTTACACGACAGGAATAGGGAGAGTGTTGGCATGGCTCAATACAGCTAACTCAACTGTTACTGCTAAACTAACAAACCAATCCCTCTCTCTCAATAGGATAAAGTTCATAATCTTCCTAATTAAAAAAAAATAGACCTTACAGTGTTCTCCAAATCTCAGCTGCTTACTGATTCATCCTGAGAAGAGCTAGCTGTCATCTAGTGAGGCAAAGATCTTTAAAATGTTAAGAACTGGTATAACCAACCTAGCAGCGATGGCACAAGCCTTTAATCCCAGCACTGGGGAGGCAGAAGCAGATGGATCTCTGAGTTACAGACCAACCTGGTCTACAGAAACAAGTTCCACATCAGTTTGGTCTGTCTTAAAAACATCAAAAAAAAAATCTGGTATGACCAACTTTAAAAAAAAATTACATCGAAATGTACCTTTTCTACCAAGACAAATTTAAAATTTTTCTCACAGAAAATTAAGAGGAGATACTAGACAGCAAATGTTTACCATGTACCTACTATACACCAGGTACCTCACATTCTTGTTCCTAAACATTGTTGATAGTCAGAACTACTGAGTGAGGAGCTTGTTAAAGATTTCTGAAACCATACCCAAGATCTTCTATATGGAAATCTCAGTATTAGGTTTCCTTAAGTACTGAATGTTTCTAATCAAATGTTAGAACTCATGAAAAAAATAAATCTTACTACAAATAAGTTAATACTTTCTAAAAACAAACAAACAACAACAAAAGAAATACTATAAACAAAGTTAAGATAGAAGGAGCTGTAACATGTAAGCATAATTAGGACACTTAAAACAGCAGTATTTTATAAACATATAAAGTGCTCTTACAAATCAATTTGTAGCCGGGCAGTGGTGGCACACGCCTTTAATCCCAGCACATGGGAGGCAGAGGTAGGCGGATCTCTGTGAGCTCGAGGCCAGCCTGGTCTACAAGAGCTAGTTCCAGGACAGGCTCCAAAGCTACAGAGAAACTCTGTCTCCAAAAACCAAAAAAAAAATCAATTTGTGAAAAGTCAATCCAACAGAAAAATAATCAGGGCCACTGAAAGGGTCCAGGAAGTGAAGAAACTTGCTGTGCAAGCCTGGCCCCATTTGATCCCCAGAACCCAAATAAAGGTAGAAGGAAAGAATCAACTCCAAAAGTTGGCCTCTGACCAAACCCATGCCATGGCACACATGTGAGCATGCATGTGCGCACACACACCAATACACATATAAACAACAATAACAATAATGTGACATTGTAAAAGAAAATAGACAAAGGACAAAGAGTACCAAAATTTTAGGACCAAGTGGAACTACATAGATTTAAAAAGAATTGCAATTTAAACTATGACAAAGAATGAATAGTGTATGCAAGCAAGAAGAAAAACAGATCATCTCATTCGCCTAGCTGGAGTAAAGAAATGAGGGCAATCACACCCGAGGAAAATGTGTCAATGTCTACTGAAATTGCAGATATATGCAGAGTCATATATTCAAAGCCATTTCCAGGTGAACACATAAGAACAGACAGCTGTGGCTGGTTTTTGGAAGAAAGGTGATGTGCAATGAGAAGCAGATTTATGTTCAATTGCATATTTTGGTACACTGGACTAGTTTTCATTTGATCATTACACAAGTTCACACTTATACCTTTCATTGTGTGATTTTATGTGCCTCCTACTCCATGGAGTCTACCATGAGAGCCAGGTTAACCAAAGCAATATGAGAAGAAATAATCTTGGGTTTATGTCATCCAACTGGGTAGCTCTTGTTTCAAGTAGAATACCTGGTGCAATGGTAACTAATTAATGCCATTGACGTTACATTTAGGAGCATTAACTATATGCACACTTTTTCCATTTGACCAGTGTTTCTTTTGAAACAACATAACCATTTATCACTAAACTTTTCATTACACGAAAGTTGGGATAGCCATATGATGGAATGCTATGAAGCTTTCAAATGTAAAGGGACAACTGTGTACTTATGTAGAAGTATTTGAAAAAATAAAGTGTTGGACAGTACAAGTTGCAGAACAATATGAATATGGTGCTTCCATTTAGGTTAAAAAGATTGAGCAGAATAAGAATAATGTATATCTGTATGTACTTGAAGAATGCACATGAAACTAATTGTATTTTTATCTTTGAGAAGATTTCAGAACTGGACAAAGACAGGAGGGAGAAATTTCTGAAAACATTTTATATTTCCTTTGACTACTTGAACTCATGCAATGCATTACCCCTCCTAAAGTAATGCATGTTCATTTTAAATGCACTTTATGTTTAAATGAGCTCAAGTGATAAATTAATACATAAGAAACTGGTAACAAGCAATTCCTGGTAATGCAGGCCTGCAATCCCAGCTACTTGTGAGGCAGAAAGGTCTGCCTGGACTACAGAGTAAGAGGAGATATGGTCATATTTCATTGCATTCATGGTCTAAATTCTAATTTTTTTCTTTAATGGGGTAGACTGGGCAATTTAGAAAAACTTAGTCTGGAAATGAAAGTAAAACTGGAGACCTGGAGATATAGCTCAGTGGTGAAGCACTTGCCTAGCATATATAAGACCCTATGTTCAATCCCTAGTACTGAGAAAAAGTAGTAGAGGGGTCAGTGGGAGGAAAAAAAAGGTGGTGAAGGTGTACACAATCAAATTACTTTATGTTTGAAAATACAAGTGTGGTCAAGAATAAATGGCAGTTTAAAAATCAAAATAAAATTCCTGGAATTCAATCTTGTATGAGAAAAGAAAATTGAAGAAAGATTTGAACTCTCAAAGACAAAGAAAGTGGAAGAAAAGTATAGTTGGAGAGATTTGGCAAGTACATTGAAACTCCAAAGTACAATGACTGCTCATTGTTTCCCAAGTGCTGTGGTCTAAACACTCATCTGCCATGCGAAAAACATGTGAAAGGCATTTTCAACCTGACAGGATCTAGAATCACCTAGGAGACAAGCCTCTAGGGATGTCTATAAATGGGTTTTTAATTGGGTTAACTGAGGTTAGAAGACCCACCCCAAATGTGGGTAGCAGTATTCTAAGGACTCGGGCCAAAGCTAGTTAAACAGAAAACCCACTGAACATCAACAGGAGGAGGACGAGGAAAGGAAGAATAGAAGGAAAGAAGAAAGGAAGGGAGGGAGGGAGGGAGGGAAGGAGGGAGAAAAGGAAATAACGAAAAAACACAGTATTTGTTTCCGTGAAAGGGACTGGAGTGTTGGGCAGAAGATACTGGGAGACAAATACTTTATTAAACAATTGTGGGACCAAAAAATCAACCAGGTTTGAGAACAAGTGCCTTAATTTTAGCTGTAACATTACTGCATAAACCTACATCTTTTTGTTTGTTTAAATCTTTTTGTTTGTTTTTCGAGACAGGATTTCTCTGTGTAACAGCACGAGCTGTCCTGGGACTCCCTCTGTAGACCAGGCTGACCTCGAACTCAAAGAGATCCACCTAACTCTGCCTCCCAAGTGCTGGGATTGAAGGAATGTGCCACCACCACCTGGCAACCTATATCTTTTTTATGATTGGGGAAACTATAGACTTTAGCATAATCATGCACTTAATCTATTTTATTTACAGCCTGTAGTTCCGCTACCATATGCTGCCTCCCTCATTGGAGTATATAAGCTGAAACATACCTCATCAATTAATACTACATGCAGAAATTCAATCTTTAACTTAGGATTCTGCCTTTTATATTTAAATACTACTTATTTTCCCCTACAGATAAGAGTTAAAGGACCAAAAATATTAATTCAGTGGTGTGTGTATGTATATGTGTGTGTATGTATGTGTGTTTAGAAAGTTGAATTTACATCTTCCATTTTTCTATAAGGCTCTTTTCTTTTTATTCCTTTATGCATCCTTACTGCTGTCATTAAATCAAGTTACTTTTCATTGAATTAAGTTGCTCAGCTATGTAGATTGATTTTCATCAAGACGGTAGTTTTTCTTCCATTCTCTCCTAAAATACTTTTCTTCTCCTTTCTTTCCTTTCTTCTGGTTTTCCCATTGTGCATAATTTGGTATATTTGGTGGCATTTCATGTTTCTTCAAAGTTTCCTTTTTATTATCCTCTCCCCTTTTCTTCAGATTGCATTATGTTCCCTTCCCAATAAAAGACCATCTATCTCCCTTACTTGAGAGCTAAAAAGGAGAGAGCCTTTAGTATCTCTGCACCACACATAGAAAAGAACTGTCATGAGGCTGGTCAGAGAAGTTGCGGGAAAGAGCAGATCACAGATCAAGTGCCATAGACTCTTAATGGTTTTCATTGACTATTAATAGATCTTTATTGATTGTGGATATTTTTAAAGTAATTTTTTAAAATTACATAGTTTTCCCTTCTCTTTCCTCACAACAAACCCTTCCATGTAGCACACTTGCTCTTTTTCAAATTCATGGCATTTCTTCTTTAACTATTCTTCCATATATATTTGTGTACCTGTATATATTTTTAAAGGCATAAATAAAACTTCCTCGATGATGACCATTCCGTATTGGATAACCAATTGGTGTGATCGTCCCTGGGGAAGACTATTTATCCTGCTCTCAGCATTTCTCAGTTGACAATTGTTGAGTATACATTTCTTGAGTTGCCTATATACCCTTAAGACAATAGCTAGATTTATTTTTTCTTTCATCACCTATGCTTGTTTCACTTGGGTCTGTGTTGCTCTTGATGTTGCTCCTCAGTAAATACTTAGCAAAAGGAATAAAATTCACAGATAAATACAGAGCAGAAAGATTCAGAAACTTCACCACGAACAGATTTTCTTGTAAGAGTCACAGGAAAGACAAATAGTATCAGGAAGAACCAGAGAAGGCTTCATTGAAGAGGTAGCATCTAATGATGGCTTCAAAGGCAGGTTAATATAAAGAGGGAGAATTTCAGGCAGAGACAGTAACATCATTTCCTTTTAGTAATTGAGTGCAGTATGTAACAGGCACTAGTTTTTATGCATTGCATATATAGCACTGAAATACACAGACAGCAATCTGTGCTCAAATGGAATTGAAATTCTAGTGTGGTGGTGGTAGTGGAGGACAGAAAAGAAATATATGTAAGCAACATGTATAATATAGCTTAAAATGTTGCTGTAGAAAACATAAAGCAGGATAGGTGATATGAACAAGGACAAGAAAAATGTAATTTGAAATAAGGTGTCCAAAGAAAGCATCAGAGGAAGTATATAACTTGAGAAGAATCTTAAAGAGAATGTACGAAGAATTTTATCCTTTATCTAGGCAAAAATGTTGCAGGCAGGACTAATAGAAAGTGCAAAGGCCTTGAGGCAGAATCATGCCTAACAAAGAACAGCAAATTGACCAGTATGACAGTGACTAAATGCAAGTGGTAGAGTTTAAGATGAAAGAAATAATGAGTAGTTCAGAAAGTGTAAGAATCAGCAAGTGTATATGACAGATAATTGTCGCACTTATTGAGAAAGCGAGACATGCCCAATGCGACTGTGGCACAGCATCTATGGAAGGTGCGAAAGAATGAAAGGGCTGGAAAAGTAGATTGGGGAAAATTGTGAAGAGCTTCAAAAGTGAGAATAAAGATTTTATATTTGAGGCTAGGAAAGAGAATCTTTTTAGACAGTAACCTTTACAACCCCGAGTCATAAAGACGGACTTACAATGCCTGCTCCTTTCTCCCCATCCTTTTCATGTTCCTACCTGTACCTGAAATGGGCAAGCACTGGGGTTAGAATCAGAACAGCAGTAACAAGTGCGCAAGCTTCCCCCTCTATCATCTCAATCTTTGATTCAGCTTGTGACAGGTAGGAGACTGATGTCTGAAATGCCATTGTTTTATTTTAAAATATAGTTCAAGTTCTACTATATTGTCAGGCAGGAAATTTTCTCCTTAAATCTCGGCCAAATCTTTTTATCTTTGGTTTACTACTTACTGAGGCAAGAAATTCTTCATCATCCTGGATTTCTGAAGAGAGTAATAGAAAAATAAGCCTCAGACTGAAAACCTTGTGTCTCACACAAAGAAAGGAAGTCAATATTTATTTATTTTTATAATCACCAAGAAACCCTTTGCCAAAGGAAAGTCAGATATTAGTAAGCATCAGCACATTTGCCAGAATAGGTTGTCAGTTATAAATAGCTTTCTAAATCAATTGATTGGAGTTTGGGCTTTTTATCATTGAAAGAAAAAAAATCCTCTGAATTGTAATTAAAGAAAATCTCAATCAAAGATCAAAAAGGCAGAAATATGGAGCAAAAAAGGCAACCGACACGAATGCTTTGCTGTATTAGTAGCTAATAGTCTCCATGGAGTGAAGTTTTAAACCGGAACGAGAATTTAAGCAGCAACACTGTTGGTCGGGTTGCAGCATGGGTGCTTTTAAAAGACTGAGAAGTTGAAGCTAGTCTTAAAGCAAGAGAACTCCGTAAGGCAATTAATTAATGCCGCATGTTGTTAGACCAACATGCACACAGAATTCTAGCAGTTTAAAGCATCAGCTGTCACTTCAGCTCATTTGTGGCACAAGGAGAACTGCTCTTTTTGAAGATGCTTTGGCAGCATGAGGTGGTTTGGTGATCTCTAGGTACCAGCTTCTTCAACTGTGGGTCGCAGCACAATAAGGGATCACATAACTGAATGGGGCAGTCTTGAAAAGTTGGGCAATAGTGAAAGGCTTCTTCTAGATGAAAACAACTGAAATTAAATTCAAAATCACGTGTATAATGTATTGGAGGTGCTTCTGGCATCTCTCAGCTGTACTGCATCACATGGCTTCACTGCAGCCTTGGCTCTGAAAACATAACATGAGTACTTCACGCTATTTATGTTGCTGACTTGAGTTTTAGAAAAAAGTTGTTAAATTAGCTTTGGCTTAGGATTAGGACAGAATTTCCAACAATTTCTAAAGAAACCCTAAACATACTTTGCCATTTTGTGCTACATATTTATGCAAAGTGACATTTTCAATACAGACAATTGTAAATTTAAAATATCTATCAAATCTGAAAAATGTTGAAGATGCTCTATGTCCTCAAGTATCAGCTATTCAAAACATTCTAATTCCTTTTAAAAATATTTATTTTATTATTTTTAATGATGTGCAATGTAGGGGGTAGTAGGTGTACATGAGTAGAGGTGTCTGAGGAGGCCAAAGGGGTCAGGTCCTCTAGATCTGGAATTGCAGTTATTTGTGAGCCTCCCATTAGGAGTACTGGGGACCACGCTCTAGAAGAGCAGTGCATGCTCTAAACCACTGAGATGTCTCCCCAGTCTTTACATTTTAAAAATCTTTTTTCATTTTCAACTTTAAATTAAAATGTAATAATATAATTACATCATTTCCGACCTCCAATTCCTCCCATGTCCCCACTTCCCACTCCCTCTCAAATTCATGGCTTCTTTTTCTTTAATTATTACACACACACACACACACACACACACACACACACACACACCACGAATATGTAAATACAACCAGCAGATTCTGTTTAGTGTTGCGTGTGTGTGTTTAAGGCTGACTACTTTCTATTTATTGGATAACTAATAACTAATCCCCAGGGAAAAGCTAATTCTCCCTTTTTCTGCATTCCTTAGTCAGCTGTAGTTCTTTCTCTACTTGAGATTTTCCCTTCTAATTTAGCATGTCTATTGATTATCGCTGTTGTCATTTTTCAGGTCTTGTTTAAGCAGCCATGTTCTTGATAAATCATGACTAGGTCTTCCCTGTCATTTCTAGGAGACACAGTCTCACAGAAGACTTCTTGGTCCTCTGGCTCTTACAGTTCCCGAGTTTCAGGTATGGGGGTTGTTGTGTTGTGGATGTATCAATCAGGGCTGGGAAACCCACAATCATTTGTCCTATGCCCTTTGACCAGTTGTAGCTTTCTGTAATTGTCTCCATCTGCTGCAAAGGGAAGTTTCTTCCATGAGAGGTGATAGATACATTTATTTGTGGGTATAAGGGTAAGTGTTTAGAATGCAGTCGAGAATTATACTGCGGTTCTCAACCTGTGCATCATGACTCCTTCGGGAGTTGAATGACCCCTTCACAGGGGTTAGCTAAGGCCATTGGAAAACAGATATTCACAATGTGATTCATAACAGTAATAAAATTACAGTTATGAAGTAGCAATGAAAATAATTTTATGGTTGGGGTCACCACATGGGGAACTGTATTTAAGGGTCGCAGCAGTGGAAAGGTTGAGAACCACTGCTCTATGGACACCTCACTAACCACGGATGGTTGGCTAGGCCTAATAGGATTAGGCATGATTTTCCTACTAGCGAACAGGCCTTAAGTCCAATTGGACGTCCGCTGGTTTGCCACTCTTGCAATTCTCGAGATAAATATCTATGCTGGATCATAGCTAAGCTTACAGGTTATCAACTGGGTAAGACGGTTGATTCCTTTCCTCCTCCAGCAGCTTGCGCAGCTCCTTTTTGGACTATGAAATCTAGTCCTCAGGGAGGGGATATTTGTGTCAGATCATGAGTCCTACAGCAGAAGTATGTGGCATTTTCAGCAAAAGGCGCTTAGCTTCAACTTCTGAGTCACATCCAAGGGCAATAGCAACAGCCTATATTATTTTGGGAGTCTCTTGAACTCCTCTAACAAACAACTAGAAAGGAAGTTTCCCATGTTTGGTACTGGAATATCAATTACATAGTCAGTGGTCAGGCCCTATAATGTAATTCTTTATATAAACATAAATAAGCACATCCATCTCCTTATTATTCAAATTTGACTTCAACTTTAATAAATGGTAAAATTGTATGTGTACCAAATAAATTTAAATTTTTGTTATTATTTATTATCACCAAACATCTGATAAAAATAAACCTATTTTTATACCTAGATATCCAGGCTCACATAAAAAATTCTCAGGCAAAAAGGGGTCGCAAGGTGAAAATATGAAAGAACCTTTGACATGCTATATTATCAAAAACCATTTTAAGTATCCTCAAAAATCAATTTACAGTCAAGTACATAATGCTGCTGTTAGTATTTGAAAATAGTCTTATGAGTGTCAATTTTTATTAAGTTTTTAAAAAACCTTGATTATTCAGAATATTATTTTCTTTAGCAGATATTTTAATACAGTAAGAACCATGGTTTCCTAAGAAGTACTATTACAGAACAAGAACAAACACCAGTGGTGGCTTTATCACTTCATGTCATAAACAGATGGGCTTTTAATCTGTTTGAAATTTAAAGAGAAAGATCTTTTTAAAACTTTAGAATTCCCTAGTCCATTTCTAAAATTGCCTACTTTTTGCAGTGTAACTTAAAAACATCAAGAGCCTTTTGTAGCCCCTGAGAAAAACGGCCCTCAACACCCAGCTCTATACCTACTTCAGATATGAATCTACACACCTTTGAATGTGAGACAACATCTCAGGGATCTGGATAAGTTTTATTTACTTCTTGTGAAGGTACCAAAGAAAGCTCACGCATGTTAAAAATATGTCTAATTAACTTTCCAAAACTAAAATTTCACCTTGTTGTGCTTTCATTGCATACTGGGTGTTTTAATCACACACATTGATGCAAAGCAAGAAGACTTAGTGCACCACATACCAGAGTAGGAAGCAGAAAGTCTGAGCCATTTTTCTGTTGTTGTTTTTCAAGCAGTACTTCTGTTATTCATCTGTTCCTCATTTGGTATCAGTTTTTTTTTCTTGAAATTGTGATGAATATTGTCACCTGACAAGAATATGATACAGAAAAAAAAAGTTCCCACAAAGCAATACATGCCTTCAAGATAAATACCAACTAGTTACTATTATAGTACCAATAATAAGCTAAAAATAACAATGAGACAAACTTTGTGAAATGCTGGATTAACATAAAATACACTATCACAGTACAGAGATACGGATTTAAATCTTGACGTTCTACTTTCTGTCCTTAGTATTGCCACTCTGTGGTGAGTTACTGTGGACATGCATTCTCAGACGCCCTGGGTCTGTCACCTCATGGCATCTCCAGGACTCAAATCTGTTTGTCTTGCTGCCACAATTTCCAGAAACATTAAGGACCAAATGAATTCATTCTAGGTCAACAGAGTCAGTGTTGACTTTGACTCTTCTCTAAATTACCCAATAAGAATGTGTGAATAAACATAACTTTATCATTTACCAAAACTTTATGTAAACCTACTAATACTTCTTTTTTAAGCATTTAGAATCTTTGCCACTTTACACCATCTTTCACGACTCTTGTCAGGATTATGGCATAAAATCATATCATATCACTTCTTTTAGCAGAATTAAGAGGTTAGTAGCAATGGCATAAGATAGCCCAGGGACTTTGATATATACAGTAAGGTGAAATTATATATAATGATACCTTTGATTTATATTTTAATTTTAAATGCATAGATAGAGTGATATCATTAAACATGTTTTAACTTTAATAATAAATCAATGGCATATTAATTATTTCCATATAAAGTAAGGACATATAAATTACTCATAAATATCTACTGCAAATTGAATTTTTAAAGCTAGCTTTATTTTCCATATTCTGATCGCATATTAGCCACTAGTGGAAAATAATTCATGTCACAACCACTGCTAATATGACACAGATGGCAGTCTTTACTCAAGATAGGCTTAGGACTGAAGGAGAAGAGAAATGTCAATGTTTTAAACTATAGATCAAATGGGAATTCATTTTTAGCAAAACTGAACATTCATACAATGACAGAATAAGAAACGATTTCTAAAAAGCATAGAATTTTTAAAAATAATTTAAATGTCCAGTCCTTTATGATGTATTTCTGTATTTTAATGATTTGAAAGGATAATATTAGGTGATGAGGAAGGACTGAATGCAGGTAATGGATGTAAGTTATTAAAAAGTACATAAAGTTAATTGTTCTCCTATTTCTAACTCTGTGGTGTTTTGGAGGGGGGGTTGGTGGTGGATAAATACATAAAAGTATGAGGTCCAATGCAAAGTCTCACAGTTCAGAATGGCTATTGTAACTGCACAGAAGCTCACTGAGACACAAAGACATTGGGGCTGGTAAACTTCTGTGCCTTGTATTTTTGAGTGTTTGTTTGTTTGTTTGGGGTTTCTTTTTTGCAAGTTTTTAAAATAGAGTTTATTTAAAATAAGCAAAAAGTGGCAGTTGTTAGAAGAATTTAAACATCCAAATCTGCTATAATTATTTTTTACATTTAACAATTTTGTGGCTATATAAAATTTAACTCACTATTAAATAACCTTCACATCTCCCTCTCTATTTGCTCCAATTCTGTCATGCATCTTACTGCTATCCTCCTAAGGTCCTTGGTAAGCAAAACATTCTCACGTCACATCTAGTTAGGTGTAAAAAAAAAATGGCAAGGATAAGAATCAGTGAATCTGCTGAATCAATGGGAGCTGTGTATTCAACTCCTTAAAGAACACCACCATTTTTTTTCTCCCTGTTCTTATAGGCTGCGGCAAGAATGCAGAGTGAATGGAGATAGCCCTCCTTGCCCTTCTCTATAGTACCAACTGTCATGTCACAGAGGCTCCACAGGTGAGAAACCCATTGCCTAAGTGGCCAGTAGGATTCTACTCCTATTTCCTTTTGATACCCTGCCCCCATGAATGTAGACTATCTCCTGACTACCCAATACCACCCAGGGAGTCAGCTCATCCGGGCCCTTCTGTTTCACCACAACACTTACGCTTCTAAGTATTTCTAGGCTCCAGCCTTTCATGTGTGACCTTTCCTTGTTTCAAAACTTAGATCCTGGGTTTTTATTTTGAAACCATGAAGGTGCTGCAGTGATAAATGCTTTTCAAAAATATGTACGCTAGCATCACAGTTGACTATAGCAAAGGTTTTAGCCCTCTTCCTCAAGGAAAGCTCAGTAATGGTCTGCTCTGTGGCGATCAGGGCAATTGTTTGGGGACAGGCGTGACAGTCACCTCCCTCATAGTCAGATTATCCAAAGCCATACAATGCACTTCTTACAGAACAAGGACATGTATTATCCTTCACCTAATCCCCTATTAAGAGGAACATATTTTGAAAGATACTTTAATACTGGGCAGTAGGAAACACAAAGGAAAGTAAGAATATGGGAGAAATTTAAAGATCCTTTAAAAATATACTATTCTTTTTTTCTTTTATTATTATTTCACACAATATACCCCAGCACAGTTACCCTCCCTCTGCTCTTCCCAGCTCCCACCACCACCACTCCTCTCCCTCAGATATTCTCCCCCTCCGTTTCCCTTTAGAAAAGAGCAGTCCTCCCTGAGATATCAATCAAACATGGCCTAAGAAGTTCCAATAACACTAGGCACCTCCCCTCATACTAAGACTGGGTGAGGCAATCCAGTAGGAGGAAAGGAGTCCCAAAAGCAAGCAAGAGTCAGAGCCACCCCCACTCCCTCTGTTAGGAGTGCCACAAGAACACCAAGGTACACAACCATAAAGTATATGCAGAGGACCTAGCTCATACCCATGCAAGGTCCGTGCTTGTCACTTTGGGCTTTGAACCCCTATAAGCCCTGCTTAGTTGATTCCGTGGGCCATGTTCTTATGGTGTCCTCTACCACTCTGGCTCCTATAATTCTGCCTCCACCTCTTCTACAAGGTTCTTCTGGCTCTGCCTAGTGTTTGGTTGTGGATCTCTGCATCTGCTCCCATCCGTTGTTAGATGATGCCCCTCTTATGACAGTTGAGCTAGGCACGGATCTATGAGTATAACAAAATGTCATCAAGAACCATTTCAATGATGTTTTCCCCTAGTCATGTTAGTTTCTATCCTGGATCTCTGGGTTATCCTGCCTCTGGTTTCTAGCTGTCTAGGCAATGTCAGACATAGGCTCCCTCTCGTGGTATAAGCCTCAAGTTGGACCAGTTACTGCTTGGCTGCTCTTTCAAGTTCTGCACCACCATTACTGCAGTACATTTTGCAGGAGGGACAGATTGTTTTGTGGCTGAGTCGATGTGCCAGTCTCGCTGCTGGTAGCTAGCCTTATTATAGAAGATGGCCAGTCCTCATTGTGTACCTCCCATTTTTAGGAAACTCCACTAGGGTCAATCTTGTAGATTTCAGGGAGTTCCCACTGCACTAGGTTTCTAAATTGTCCCTGAAATGCCCCCCAATTCCAGTCATCTCTCCCCCCATCCTTCCCACCCTGGCTTGATTCTTCCTATTCCCATCCCCAACTTCCCCCATTCCACCCACAAAATCTATTCTATTACCCTTCCAAGGGAGATCTATGTGCCCCCCAATGAGTCCCCCTTGTTACTTAGCATCTATTGGTCTGTGGATTTTAGCATGACTATTCTTTACTTTATAGCTAATATCCACTTATAAGTAAATACATATGTTTTTCTTTCTGAATCTGGGTTACCACACACAGGTTTAATTTTTTCCTATTTCCATCCATTTTCCTGAAAATTTCACGATGTTATTTTTTAACAGCTGAGTAATACTCCAATGTGTAAATGTACCACATTTTCTTTATCGATTTTTCAATTGAGGAACACCTAGGCTGTTTCCAGGTACTGGATATTATAAATAAAGCAGCCATGAACATAGTTGAACAAGTGTCCCTGTGGTAGGATTGATCGTCTTTTGGGTATATGCACTGGAGTGGTATAACAGGGTATTAAGGTAGATTGATTCCCAGTTTTCTTAGGAACTGCCATATTGATTTCCAAAGTGGCTGTTCAAGTTTTCACTCCCATCAGCAATATAGGAGTGTTCCCCTTGCTCCACATCCTCTCCAGCATGAGCAGCTACTTGTGTCTTTTATCTTAACCATTCTGACAGGTTTAAGATGCTATCTCAGAATTGTTTTGATTTGCATTTTCTTGATGGCTAAAGATGTTGAACACTTCTTTAAGTGTTTTTCAGCCATTTGAGATTCCTCTATTGAGAATTCTCTATTTAGATCTTTTCCCCATTTTTAAATTAGATTATTTGGTGTTTATTTTTTATTGTTATCTAGTTTCTTGAGTTCTTTATATATTTTGGATATTAGTCCTCTATCAGATGTGGAGTTGTTAAAAAAAATTGTCCATTCTGTAGGCTGCCACTTTATCCTACCAAAGGTGTCCTTTGCCTTATAGAAGTTTTTCAGTTTCATGTGGTCCCATTTATTAACTGTTCTTCGTGCCTGTGCTGTTGGTGTTCTGTTCAGGAAGTTGTCTCCTATGTCAATGTGTTCAAGGCTATTCCCTCAATTTTTCTTCCAATAGTTTCAGTGCTTAGGGAACATTTGGCTCTTTTATGGGGAAGATATAATCTTAGTACTTAAAACCTCTAAAACCTGCCACAACCCTTTGTTTTTGCAAGATTAAAAACACATCTAGGAGGTGCAGATAGCAAATTATATCACATTGGACCCTGAGCAGAAAGAGTAACTGCATCTTTAGCTTTTGTACAAAGTAGACAATGGGCTGGAGAGATGGCTCAATGAATAAGAGCACTGGCTTCTCTTCCAGAGTACCCTGGCTCAATTCCCAGCACTTACATGGCAATTCATAATTGTCTGTAACTCCAGTTCCAGGGGATCAGACTCCCTCTTCTGGCTTCCCTGGACAGTGATTACATGTGGTGCACAAGCAAGGGTGCAGGCAAAGCACTAATATACATAAAACCAATAAATGAATAAATGCATAATGTAGTAGGAGCCTGCTAGTTTGTTACTCAGCTGCCCAGACTCCAGAAGTAACCAACAAAAACCGTATTAATTAAATCACTGCTTGGCCCATTAGCTCTAGCTTCTTATTAGCTAACTGTTACATATTAATTTAACCCACCTCCATTAATTTATATTTTACCATGAGGCTCGTGGCCTACTAGCAAGGCACTGACATATCTGTCTCCAGCAGCAGCTCCAAGGCTTCTCTCTTGACTCCACCTTCCTTCTCCCAGCATTCAGTTTAGTTCCTCCCCACACACACACCTAGCTCTATTCTTTTGCCCTATCACAGGCCAAAACAGCTTCTTTGTTAACCAATGATATTCACAACATACAGAGGGGAATCCCACATCACCATAAGTTTTAACATGAACAAATAGGTATTGTGTAAATTTATTAAGTTATATAGATATGTATATTGTGAATTACTAAACCAAACAAATTAGCAATTCTGTCCCCTAGAATATAATTATTTCAGGCCCATTTGTTCTCCCTTGATGATCTGGGAGCCCCCTTCTTTGGTCCTCAAATAAACACCAAAGTCTCATTAGCAAAGTGGTAAATTCAACTCTCAAGAAGATTCCTTTGATGATATTCCTAACTCTGACTAATCCCCCAGAGATATCTGTCCTTTGGAGCCTGTGATACCTAAATGTTCCCCCTGAAGTTCCCAGTCAGTCTTATACTTGTCTTTAATGTCTTTGATGCTCTCCCACATATACACATGTTTTGCCCTCCCCCCAAACCATTAAAAACTAATTAATTAATACATTTTCAATAATGAGTTAAGAGGACTGGCCATTTGCAAAACAAACTATATATGAAGCTAGAAATCTGAAAAATAACTTGGACAGACTAGAACACTCGCATTCTCAATACTAACTGAACTGTATGGCCTTGAGCAAAGCAAGGAGCCACACTGTGCCTCAATTCCTTTTGTGCTAGGTGGATGGGTAAGATTTTCTGATGTTTACAGAATCCATAGGAGGAATGGTGGATAATATTAGAAAGAATCAATCAGGAAAGCCACTTAATACTTGCAGGGATGTCTAGGTTACTTGTTCTCAAACTTACTTGTGCGTTGTGACCTTGAGTAGCAAGTTGGTAAAGACGAAACAGAACAAAACATTAAATACCAATTCCCTGGTTCCCATTCTAGATTAAATTTGATCCTGTAAGGGTTGGAATCTGCCTGGGTTTTAAGATTTTCCTTTATTGTTGAACTTTCTCCTCAAATAGATGTAAAAGTTAACTGCTGCGGGAGCTCCTTCTGTTCCTTCAGCCTTTAAGATACCAGTCCACTTGGGCATGGTCTCTTTTGCTTTAAAAAGCACCAGTAGCCCTGCTTTCTCTCTATTGCTTCTGGCCCTACTTCTGGCTACTAGACTGTTCCTGGTCACGCAGAGGGCTGTTGTCTAGGACAGTGATCTGTAAGTTTTCCCCTTAAATAAATAACCCTTTTATTAATCATAATTCCAAACTGGTGTGGGATTGTTTTGTGACTTACATCAACAGTTAACTTACACTTAAAGCTTAAAAGATACCTCAGAGGTGCTGTACAAGTACAAAAGCAGCATTTGACAGTGTTTCCTAGTACATTAAAATTACTAAGAGAAATTTCTAAATCATGCCCATATTTATGATTCCTCCCACACTAATTTAATTGAAATGTGTCACAAGGTGACCAAGAGGCCTGGAAACAAGCTCACTAGTTTTGTTTACTGTACGGGTATAATTGAGAATCCTTTTCTACATCTGTGCATATCAGACTTCCATCTCTATATTTTGCTTCTTTTACTTTAAATTCTTCTTTCTACAGCTTACCCAAGGAGAAACATAAAAATATCTTATTCCAGCCATGTGTATTATGGCACAGCTCTAATTCTACCACTGGAGAGACAGAGGCAGAAAGATTGCCACAACTCCAAAGCCAACATCATCTACAAAGCAAGTTAGAAGCTACCCAGAGTGACATAGTAAGACATAGCCTCACAATAATAAAAATTAAAATAGCTTATTTAAAGAACCTTAATAATACTGACAAACCAATGTATATCAAGGTAAAGATATTGGAACAATTATCCTAAGTACAGGCTAAAGGGAATTAGATCAATACATAGATACATAGATAGAATCATTTTTCATGTGTATGTTGTACATGTATGTGTGTTTACATGTTTACCTGTACACATGTGTGGGTACATGTGAAGACAAGGAATTGATGTCATAAATCATCCTCCATCAAACTTCTACCTTTTTCAAAGAGGCAGAGTGTCTTAGTCAAACCCAGAGCTGTGAAATATGACTAGTATTGGTTATCAGTATGTTCTAGAATTTATCTATGTATTCCAAGGATGGAATTTCAGGCACATCTCCAGGCTCAGCCAGCACTTGTGTGAGTTCTGGGAATCTTCCTTCTGGTCTTCATACTTACATGGCAGGCATTCTAAACACTGGGCAATCAGCCCAGCCCAAGGGGCATATGCATGTAACAATAATAAAGAGGCCATGAATTTGAGAAAAAAATAAAGAAGGATATAATGGAGGCCTTTGGAGGGAGGAAAAGGAATGAAAAAATGATGATGTAATTGTATTACAATCTCAAAAAAGAAATAATTTTTAAAAGGAAAAAGCAATAGAGAACGTAAATAGATTAAAGTACATTATATTTATTCATAGAAATGCTGCATAACTATTTGGGCAATTAATATATGCTAATGAATGAAATATTTTAAAATTCAAAAGAAATTTAACAATAAAATTTACTAAAAGTTTTTTCTTGCTTATTATCATTATGCCCCATCATCTATAAGCAATGCTAATGGTAAAAATCTTTTCACGAAAATGATTGCTTCTACTGATCTTGCTACTTGATATGTACCAGCTACCAAATAATCACTTTCAGATCCAGGTGGGGAAGTGCATTTGCTATCCGCTTGTTGCAACTCTGATACTGATACAGCAATGGTGAGAATAAGAAAGACATCTCTGCATAAAATATTTTCTTGAGTTGTTAAGGCAATTTAATGTAGAGAAGGCATTCTTTATACTAGCTCTGCATAATAAATTCCCCATTTCTCACAAGAGATATTTCAATAACAACACATTGTACATTTTGTAATATATGCAATAAATTGACACTATCCACACCTTCTAGTATATTATTGACACAAGGATACAAAGAATTGATGATTATGGATATAAATTGGAAATTTTTAAGCAAAGTAGCAATATCATCTTGCCACTTTGACCACTGTTAAAAATTAAAAACAAGATCTGGAAACCTTAGAACTTATTGTAGTACCATCCCAGCATCCAATCAAGAGCATGACTTCTGAAACTATAGCTATGCTCTTCAAGTCAACCTTAAAGTGCTGGTTATGTACTCCTCTCTGGGTTACTCACTGCCTTTCTGGATGGTGCAGAGTTATCATTGTCCCATAATAAACCAGGTTGACAATATTGAGTGTCTTATTAGACTAGCACCTTCTATCCTTTCCTCTAGGCAATATTTTTTTGTGTGGCCATGATTTCCTATAAACTATTTTTACTTAAAGATAACTGAAGTGTTTTTTCCCTTAAATGGATGTTAACTGATGTGTTGGTTGGTACCATCCAAGTTTGCAAAAATATTTACTAAACAGTTATCAATAGTAAACATGACAAAAGTCTCTTCTTTGCATGGACCTTGCACGTTGGCGGCATAATAGCAACAATAAAAATAAATACATTTTAGCCGAGCAATGGTGGTGCATGCCTTTAAACTCAGCACTTGGGAGGCAGAGCCAAGTAGATCTCTGTGAGTTCAAAGCCAGCCTGGTCTACAAAGTGAGTTCCAGGATAGAGAGGACACAGAGAAACCCTATCTCAAAAACTCAACCAAATAAAGAAAATAAAATAAATATAAATATAATTTATAAAATCAAATGATACCTAATCATAGAAAACGATAATAGTATCATGTTAAAATAGGTAGGATAAGGAGCTCTAGCATCTGGAGAAGAATAAAATTTTAAATGAAGTAGCAATAGGAATCTCCATAAAGAGTTTACCATTTTAAGATCCCAAATATAAATGAGATGCTGCATTATTTGTTTTTCTTTATCTGTATTATTTCATACTTGAATTAATTATGGCATTTTTAATTTTCTAGAAAAAAAGCCAAAGGAGAATGATGGTTATAATGTCTTGAAGGGGGAGGACCAGTAATAGGAGAGATGTTGACCAAGAGGACTAAGTTTCAGCTAGAGAAGGAGAATAAGTTTCTGAAATCCATTGCAAAGGATTGTGATCACAGTTCATAACAATATGATGTCTATTTCAGAATTACTAAAAGTGTGCTTAAAATGTACTACAAGTCAGGTAAGGTGGTGCATGCCTTTAATCCCACCACTTGGAAAGCAGAAACAGGCAGATCTCTGTGAATTTGAGGCCAGCCTGGTCTACAGAGAGAGTTCCAGAACAGTCAGGGCTGTTACACAGAGAAACCTTATTGTCTCAAGAAAAAAAAAATTTCTAACTACAGAAAGCAATGTATGAGGTTATATGTCAATTAGCTTCATATAATCACTCCAAAATGTGTATACAGATCAGAACACAACATTATGAACATATGCAATTTAAATTAAATTTTAAAATTGGACATTTAACAGAAAACTTGAAAATGATCAGTATTCACACTAATTGATCATGTGTACATTTAAATTGTTTGGTTCCTGTAAGATACCAATTGGAAGATTTAATATCACACGTAGAAATTAAGAAAAGTAGAATATTCATAGGAATGTGAAGACTTTGGATCTCCAAGGTTCAGTGAATTTCTTTTACAAAACAACACCACTTCCTATAATTGGAAAAAAGTCATCCCACCATTCCCAAAATAGTCCATATAGGTACAACCCCTTGAAGTCAGACTTGGGGGAGGGGACGGGGTATGCACATATATTCCAAGCTATTTTTCTAGAAGAGTTTATTTATTATTAATTTTCTTTGGATTTTAGGAGTGTTTTGCCTCTGTGTGTTCATGTGCATCACATGCAGGGCTGGTGCCCAGCACAACAGAAGGGGGAATCAGATTACCTGGAAGTAGAATTACAGATGGTGGGAAGCTGCCATTTTGGGTTCTGGGGACCAAATCTAGATCCTCTGCAAAGCCAGCAAGTGTTCTTAACTGCTGATCCAGCATCCCTCACCAACCTTCTTTTAGTTTGTATCACCATAAATTTGAGAAATACATGCAGGAGTAAGTTGTTTAAAAAAAAAAAAAAGCTAAAAATAGGAAAAACACATTATCAATAGAATTTATAGAGATGCGTCCACCTAAAATAATTTCTGGATTCAGCACACTATCTCAGGCAGTTGAAGGTGATTAACAACTCCAATGATGGTATAAGCACTGGCAAAATTCTTATATATAAAATATAAACCTTAGAAAATAGTACCTAAAGATTCGCAGTTAAGTAAAAGTAAAACAGCTTTCCTAGAGATTGAAGCTTAGCTCTGAGTCATTTCAGTAATCCAGACTACCTCACTCTTAACACTAATTTGATCTCAGACTGCTGATTTTCTCAGAAGTTTGACAGAAACAGAGAGAGAGAGAGAGAGAGAGAGAGAGAGAGAGAGAGAGAGAGAGAGAGAGAAATGTTATCTAAAGTATCAAGGTATTTCTAAAACAAATGTTTTAACACAGATGCTGGAACAAATAAGATAGTAGCCAAACCAAACAACTGAACAGGAAAAAGACAGTAAGATAGCCAGGAAATAGAATCACTGAGCTTCAAATATTAAATTATTTTCAGACATATATTTAAAAATGATTATATTTGCCAAATTCAAAGAATAGAAAGAAATATTTAAACAGATAACAGAAAGGAAAACATAGTAAATATAGTAAAAAAAATAGAGGTTCTAGGTATAATTAAAGTAGTAATTGAGAATAAAATTACAGCTTGGGAATATATACCTTTTTGTTTGTTTGGGGTTTTCTGGGGTTTTTTTAATTGATTTTTATTGAGCTCTACATTTTTCTCTGCTCCCCTCCCTGCCTCTCCCCTCCCTTTTAACCTTCTCCCATGGTACCCATGCTCCCAATTTACTCAGGAGATCTTGTCTTTTTTCTACTTCCCACATAGATTAGATCCATGTATGTCTCTCTTAGGGTCCTCATTGTTGTCTAGGTTCTCTGGGATTGTGATTTGTAGGCTGATTTTCTTTGCTTTATGTTTAAAAACCACTTATGAGTGAGTACATGTGATAATTGTCTTTCTGGGTCTGGGTTATGTCACTCCATACACCTTTAATCCTAATAGCCACATTAGTTAGTCATAGAAGCCAGTTGTGGTGGCACACGCCATTAGGATTTGCTGAAGGAGGTGTCGGTTGAAAGATCATGAGTTTGAGAAATGTGGCATGAATAATAAAAACTCAGAGACAGATATTGGGGTTCAATCTGAAGATCAGAAAAGCAAAACACCCAACCACTGGAGAGTTCTTACCTCTGAGATCTTCAGACTGAAAAGGAGAGTTTCTGTCTCATCCTGCCATGTATTCCTCTCTAGTGCTGGGGCTAAAGAGTGCACCAGCGCTGCCTGACCTCTATGACTAACTAGTGAAACTACTGGGATTAAAGGTGTGTGCCACCACTGCCTGGCCTGTATGGCTGACTAGTGTGGCTACTTTGCACCGACCTTCAGGCAAGCTTTATTTATTAAAATACAAATGAAGTATCACTACATACACTCAAGCCTTTTTACATGTGGCATTAATCCATTTATTATGGTACTTTCCCCCAATACCTAATCACTCCGCATTAAGTTCCCACCTATTAGAACTGTTGAACTGGAGATTAAATTTCAATATGAGTTTTGTAGGAAACAAAAACATCAAATACTCATAGAACAAAAGCTGCATAACAATGAAAACAGATCTTTGTGTAAAGCTTACAATTATAACAATGAGTAAACTAGGCAAAATAGCATATATCTCCATTTAGTAATTACTAATCTATTACTAATGATATACACTTCAACTTAAGCAGCATTCACAAATATGTTGGTTTATTTGTGTGATTACAGGATGTATGCTTAAATGGTAAAATTGCAAATAAATGTATAGCGATTCATACCATAAGAGTAGGATAATAATTTTACCACAGTGTGAAAGAAAGGGAATGAAGACAGGACAGGTATACATACAGAAAAAGTGAGATCAGGTATCTGGGCTCCTGTGTGCAGAAGCTACAGTACTCTGGAAGCTCAGAATGTTTATTATACACAGTTGAACAGAGAGGCAGTGGTATTTGCATACAGCTGAACAAGAAGCCAGAGTTCTTACACACAGATAAACAAAGAGACAGGATTATTAAATACAGCTAAGCTCAGTAGAGGCAGTCTCTGTATGGAAGCAGTCTTCAGGCCTTGGATATCTGGGTAGAAAAATCTACAATGGACATTTGTGCCCACACTGTCAACGTTTGCCCTAAGACCTGAGGAAGGTTTGGCCATCCCTCTGAGTCTCACTCAGGGAAGGCTTTCCTGCTCGCTCAGGGCTGAGGCATTAGTTACTCAGGACTTCACATGCTCATTGTCACAGGTAATACTCTATTTTGTAATCTGCACTATCCTGCAAGAGTTTACTTTAATAGCTCACCAGACTGTACATACATGTTTTAAGATTTTTTTGAAATGTGTGTTGTATTTCACATGTAAAAAGACTTTCAAAGTAAAGGATCACATAGAATGGCTGACTTTGTAATAGAGGTAGGGAAGCCACCACAGAAACGAGGTCCCTTTTATAGAAAAGACTAAAGGTATTTAAGAACAACAGACATTAAGGGGCAGTACTTAACCTCCAAAGGCAAAGGTAGCACTCCTACTCTAATCAGCAGTGTTGGAATGTTAGGGTTTTTTTTTAACTTTTTATTAACTTTTCTTAAAATATATATTTATCATGTTTCCCTCTTCATTAATTCCCCCCTGTTCCTCCTGACTTCTGTACCTATCCAACTTCATATTCATTCTCTATTTTTTCTTCCTGCCATAAAAAGAAAATCAAAACAGAATATTATTTAGAATAAAATAATATACAAAAGAACTAAGTAGTAAGGAATTATTTGTGAGGCCCATGGGTTAAAATAAATGAAAACTCCAGTAGTGTCATAGACCTAACACAATTCCCAAAAGTAATTAATTTCAGAGATCAAGAGCCCATAGTGAAGAATATTGTTAATACCACCACGGATATATACTGCACATTTTCCTCCCTAGTTTTATCAAAATGAATATTTAGTAACTCGTCATGAAAACTGTATGCTGGCAAAAGAGAAACACCTAGCATGATTAGGAATTACTGGGCACTGACTGCGAGTTACACTAATCCCTAGGGATCCACAAAGCCCTGTGGTCTAATAGCAAATGCAAAGAATTAAGGGATAAGGTGACAACGTGGAATGGTGAGATGACAAGTAGGAATCATGGTCATCTCTCTCTCAGTGCAGTGGTCTATGACCCAATCCTATAATAATTTCCTCAACTCCAAACTATTCGTGTTGCCATAATTGCTTTGCAAATGAAACATGTTTCTCACTGGGTTCCTAACCTAGGAAAAGGACTATAGTGGACAGACAAGCAGTGGAAAGCCTGTGCAATTCAATTTCCCTGGCTATGAAAACAACAAACCAAAGATAATGCAATAGGCCCCTGAAGAGCACAGAAGAATGATACCATCAAAGATATGGAAGGATTTTTATTCCTTTCATGTCCAATTTAAATACCAAATTTTGCTTTCATTCAAGATCCAGGTCTTAGAAACTGAGAGTCAATTATCTTCAATCAGTATGATACTCAAATTTACAGCTGCTCTTCTAGATGTAGCCATTTGAAAAGCCTGGAGAAACTCAACATAGTATATAGCACCTGGTATATAGTTAGCATTCTGACCAATACTTTTTTTCTTTCTATGTACCACTAGGTAGAAAAGACCAAAAGCAGTTTTCATTAGCCTAACAAGAATCACTTCTCTCTACTTTTCACAATTTTATTTAAAGGACATATTGATTACCTATTTTAATATAGTATACTGGATCTTTTGTTATGTCATAGGGCATCACTAAATAGCCTATGTATGTTATTGATAATATCATGTTCACAATGCATTATGAGCAGAAACTTCATAAATGTTGATAGCTTTATGATAAAATCTTTGAAAATCAGGGGCCCTCCATTTCCCAGATGTTTCTGGAGGCCACTAGCTTCAGATATGATGACATGTCTTCTTCAACTAGAAAGGTATCTTTCTGTAATATTTCGTATTCCCTACCAATGATAAAGAGGCAAAATATTTGTGATTTTTACAATTTTGTTATTTACTTATTTAGTGTATGTGTACAGATGCCTAGAGAGGCCAGAAAAGGATGTTAGATTCCTGGAACTGGTGATTATAAGCCGATGGACATGAGTGTTGGAAACCAAACTCAGGTCTTCTGCCAGAGCAGTGTTAATCTTAACCATTGAGCCATCTCTACAGCCACTTATTTAGAGATTTCTTTTTGTTTTGATTTAACTTATATTGAATGAGGTGGTTTGCTCAATTTACTAGTAACTCAAAATTCTGTCAACTTAGATCAGACTGAGTATATTAGAAGGTTCTAAACTATGTTTAGGCTAAATAACAAGGTGCTCAGTCACTGAGCCCTGTAATCAAAGCACTCAATGGAAAGTTAAAAATACCCAGGAATGAAGTAAAGAAAATATAATATAACAAACAAAACATCTTTTTTTTTTTGGTTTTTCGAGACAGGGTTTCTCTGTGGCTTTGGAGCCTGTCCTGGAACTAGCTCTTGTAGACCAGGCTGGGCTTGAACTCACAGAGATCCACCTGCCTCTGCCTCCCGAGTGCTGGGATTAAAGGCGTGTGCCACCACCGCCCGGCAACAAAACATCTTTAATGTAATAGAAGCAGTATTCTGAAGAGAAAATACAGCCTTAAATAGCCATAATAAAGAGTAGTAAGTCAAAAAGCTTATGACATGCTATCATATGTTATATAAAAATATCAAGGGGATAATCCAAAGGAAAAAGGGAAGAGATAATAAATAAAAGACTAAAGCTAATTTAGCTAGCAGAAAACTAGAATGTCTTTCTTTAGAGAAATAAAAATAAAAAGACAATTTTCTATATAGATTGTTCAAGGAAATAATGTAAATGAATAAAAAGTGGATGTGAGGACAAATAACAGTAATAAAATAATACCATTATACTAAAGACCAACATTTCTGAAGACCAAAACATGGGGAAGTGCCTAGGAAACCATTATGTACCAGAATTAACAGCCTTAATACTATTTAAAAATTTTAATCAGTGTTAAAAGAAAACACTAGCACAAGCTGAGTTCTAATAAGATTGCAAGAGAGATCATTTCAGTTGTACACAGTTTTAGACTATAGGAGAGCTTCCAGCCTATAGTTTAAGGATCATACTGTGGCTCTGCTTCCCCAGGTCCAGTTCCCCAGTCTCATAGCCAACTCTGCAGCAAAACACTCCTGGAAACCTTACCTGTTCCCCCAACCCCCACACTCCCATCTCTTGTGAGTTCCAAACTTCTTTCCTTTCTAAATTTCTTCTCTGCACTTGTCGTTTTGTCTCAGACCCCAACCTTAGCAGGCATCCCCTGCTAACCCAAGAAGGCTCTTTTCAGAGCAACAAGTAGCCAGAAGGTGGGCCCACACCTCTCCTAAGGCTTCTGAAATCCAATACCCCCAATCTTGTTCCCAGCACTTTAGCAGGAAACTTGCTATGACCCCCCCCCTTTCCTCTCTAACATCATCCCCAATGGGCCACAAAGATCTTCTTCTCCAACCTTCCTTATCTCAACTCATTCCAGTTACCCACCTGCTAACACCAGTAGGCATTCTCTCTGACTACACTAGATGAGCAGGGCAGGAAATCAGGCAGCACACAGCCATTACTCTCTCTAAAATCCAGAGAGCAAACAGAAGCCAAGGAACAAAACATCCACCAAAGAAAAACAAATCAAGAAATCAGCACCTAGACACATAATCATCCCAAACACAGATGACTAGATGCCAGCATAAAGATACAATCAATAAAAGCCCGGACAATATGTCTCCACTAGAGCCCAGCTGTCCTACCACACCAGGCCTTGAATGTTCCAACATAGCTGAAGTACAAGGAAAACACCTTAAAATCAATGTTATGAAGATGATAGAGGTCCTTAAGGAGGAAATGAATCAATTCCTTAATGAAATTCAGGGAAAAAATAAACAAAAAGTGGAGGAAAAAGAATAAATCCATTAAAGAAATCAAAAAAAAAAATCAAAGAGTTGAAGGAAACAAAGAGAACTGTTCAATACCTGAAATGAAAATAGAAGCAATCAAGAAAACACAAAGTGAGGAATTCTGGAAACAAAAACTTTAGGAACATAAACAGAACTACAGAAGAAAGCTTTACCAACAGAATACAAGAGATGGAAGAAAGAATCTCAGACATTGAAGATATGACAAAAGAAATAGATACATTGGTCAAAGAAAATGTTAAATCAAAAAAAACTCTTGACACAAAATTTCCAGGAAATGTAGAACACTATGAAAAGACCAAACTTAAGAATAATAGGAATAAAGGAAAGAGAAGTATCTTATCTCAAAGGCCCAGAAAATATTTTCAATAACATTATGGAATAAAATTCCATATCTGATAGTATATTAATATCCAAAAAGAACTCAAGAAACTAGGTATCAAAAAATAAATAATCCAATTTTTAAAATGGGGTACATATCTAAACATAGAATTTTCCATAGAGGGAATTCAAATGCCTGAGGAACATTTGAAAGAATGTTTAAGATCTTTAGCCATCAAGGAAATGCAAATCAAAACAACTCTGAGATTTCATTGCACACCTCCTGGAATGTCTAAGATCAATAACATAAGTGACAGATCATTTTGGTAAGGATGTAGAACAAAGGGAACACTCCTCCATTGCTTATAGTAGTACAAACATATACCATCACTATGGAAATTAATATTGTGTTAGCTTAGAAAGTCAGGAATTGACCTACCTCAAGATCCAGCCATACTATTCCTGGGCATATACCCAAATGATGCTCTATCATACCACAAGGACACTTGTTCAACCGTGTTCATGGCAGCTTTATTGGTAATAGCCAAAACCTGGCAAAAACAGATGACCCGCAACCAAACAATGAATAAAGAAAATGTGGTACATTTGCACAGTGGAGTATTACACAACTGTTAAAAAACAAGTGGAGGAAATTTGCATACAAATATATGGAACTAAAAAAAATCATTCTGAGTGAGGTAACCAAGACCCAGAAAGACAAGTATCTATTCACTTATAAGTGGGTACTAGCCTTTAAGTAAATGGAAACCAAGCTACAATCCATAGACCTAGGGAAGTTAGGTAAAGATCAGGGTATCTGGGGGAAGGGAGAAGTAGATTTTACAGCTAACTGAAGGGACATGGAGATGGGTGTGGGGGATCAAGTTTAGAGAAGATGAGGTGGAGAAGGAGAGTGCAAGGAAGGATAGCTGGTATTGGGAGCATTTGGGGAGTGTTGTAGAAACCTAATGCAGTGGAAACCTCCTAGAATGTATGATGAAGATGATCCTAATGACCTTGATCTCCTACTAATGGGGGATACAGAGTCCCAACTGACCAACTCTTATCACCAGGTGAGGCTTCCAGTGGTAGGATTGGGTTGCATTCAATTGAACTGTTGGTCAGAGGGCCCCATGTAAATGCTCAAACAGCCATGGCTGTTAGCAAGACAAAGAATAGCTCTCCACAAACAGTGGGGCCACACTGCTAAGGGCAACTCCCACACAACTCATTGAACATGGAGAAATTGAGCTGGTGCCTACATGAAGATTTTGCCCCCATATTCTAGTCTCTTTTTTGTAGGAAGGTATTCTGTAGGTTACCAAAAAGGAAATGTGGACACCAACTTAACCACAAAAGCATTGACCTACAATATGTTCTGCCTGCTAATGGGAGTAGATAACCAATGTTCAATTTGACCTAAGGCCCACTCCATGAGAAGGAACTATAATCAGGATATATTGTAGGAGAAAAGTGTATGTGTGTGTGTGTGTGTGTGTGTGTGTGTGTGTGTTTATTTCAATAAAGGGAGGGAGGGAAAAGACCATACCCTGATATAATAATAAAAAATTATGTTAAGATTGCTAATTCATTTAACTCATGTATATCTCCTAACAAAATATTATCAAATCAAACTCAAATGACAAAATAATATACCATAAGGAAATTAAAATTAGTGCAGGTATGAAAAGATATTTTGAACAGCCATAAATACAATTTAACCATACTAACAGATTAATGCAGAAATGCATACAAATATTTCAGTAAGTTAAAAAAACACTCTTATCTGATTTAAAGCTCACCTTTGGTCTTTAAAAATTTGGACACAAGGAATACTCTTATGGACATAGAAAAGAAATGGGACATTTCATAGCCCAAAAAGAAAATATCGGTAAAACATTCCCAAAGTCAGATTTATCTAAAATGAGCAAACATTTTTGTTCAAATTTGATTTCTATTACTGTAATAAAACACTGACCAAAAAGCAACTTGAGAGAGAAAGGGTTTATTTGGCTTCAACTTCCAGATCACAGTCCATCACTGAGGGAATGAAGCAGCTGCCAAGGAGGAGGGATACACTGAAATTTCTGAGAAAATGTCTTTGCTCACTTTCGCAGAGGCAATCCGATGGAGGCATTTTCTCAATTGATGTTCCCCTTTCCCAGATGACCCTAAAACCAAAGATTATCAAAAACAAAACATACTTCCAAACCCAACCTGCATAATTTTCTTTAAACTCCGGAATGAGAACAAGAAACTCATTATTACAATCTTAGTTCAACATTGTACATGAAATTCTATTCAATGTAATAAAATCATTAAAGATGTAAAGATTCCAAAACAAAAGCTCAATTGAGATTGTTTGTGGATCACTTATAAATAGTGTAATAATTTCAGTAAAAAAAAAAAAACCAAACTGTATGCTTCTGCATTATTATCAACAGGAGACTTTAGCAAATTGGCGGCATATAACATTAATGAACAAGATTCATTTTCATTTCCATCTACCAGCAGTAAACCATTAAAATGTACTTAAAGAGAAGAGTCAATTTGTAGTAAACAGTATTAGAAATTTCAAGAATCTTGGAATAAATATAATAATACATACATATATATGATATCATGGAAATTACAAAATATGATTAAGGTGTATTTTAAAGAAATGGAGTATTTAATACCTTTAAATTATTGGGTTTTCCCAAATCAAAGTACAAATAATGTTATATTCCAAAACTATTCCCATTTGACTTGAAACAATTTATATGAAAGATAAAAGGGCCAAAGAAAAAGCAGAACACAATTGACAACTAAGATCCAACTACAAGGTGTATTCCAAGGCATTAAGAGTTATTAAGTTATTATGAAGCTATAATATCAAAAAAGTACAGTAGTGGGTCAGGGATAAACTAAATTACCATACCAAAATCAGTCTCATCCTTAAGAAAACAGAAATGGCTCAACAGGCCCAATAGAAGTAGAAAACATCTGATAAATAATGTTGATAAGATAGCTACCAAATGCCCCTGTTATACACTATAGCCAAGATCCATATTCACACTTTATAGAAAACATAGATTAAAATATATAGTAAATGACACAGAACAGTGTATTTTAACGACACACTAAAAGATTAGTGTTTTTTAAGTATGCTAAGACTCATTTTTCTGACACTTATGAGTTTGGGGGATACTTTCCTCCTCCTGGGTTGCCTTCTTCAGCCTTAATACAAAGGGAGGTGCTTAATCTTACTGCAACTTGATATGCCATGTTTAATTGATGATGCCATGTTTAATTCCTCCTGAACAGAAACAGAAGGAATGAGTGAGGAGAAGGGAGGGATTGGGAGAGGAAGAGGGAGGGGAAACTGTGTTCAGAATGAGAGAGAATAAAAACACTTTAAAGACTATGAAGGAGAAAAGGAAGATTCTGGAAGACAATATACAGAGTACCCCCAAAACAAGCAAGAATTGGTAGGAGAGATACATAAGAACTTCAACACAGTTATGGGAAGCATGAATAACATAAAAATTATAAGGGCCCACAGATGTGAGTACTGTTGCACCTTGACTAAAGGTCAGGGGGTTTGAGCTTAATTTGACTCTTTCAATGTTGTTGACAACAGGTGTAGCTACAAACAAGATATCCTGAACTAGGGTGTAGTTACTTGGTGTGAACATTAAGATGACCCATAGAGGTGGATCTGCTCCACCCTGACTGAAGAAGGATGCTTAAAAGAAACCTCACACTAGTTCAGAATTGAATATAATAAAGGGTTATTTATTTAGGGGTAGACTCACCAATCACAATGCTCTGCTCGAACAGGGAACAGCAACTAAAATGCCACAGCCAGGAGAGAGAGAGAGAGAGAGAGAGAGAGAGAGAGAGAGAGAGCAGATGCACGCTTTACGTCAACATATATAGTATATGAGGCCCAAGTGGACAGGTAACTTAAAGGCTACTGGATGTAGGAATTCCTATAGCACCTGACCAAATGTCAGAGACTTCAAGCATATCCCTGTTCCTTCATTTAAAAACAAAAGGTGTGACACAGGAAGTGACTGCCTACTGCATACTTGGTCTAAGGTGTATTTGCTGCATATCCTTCCCAAAACATCAGAGTGCTTAACTCAGGAAATAATGGCTTGATGTCTCAAGTACTGAAGCAAGTAACTGTTCTGGTTATCCTTTGTGTCATATTAAAGGAGCCTTTTGCCTTCTTCCCCCCTTTTGGTATTAGGATATATAAGCATATTGAAAATAAATGTGGGCACATTCAGTATTCAATGAGTTGCCCTCATGGTACTAGCCTACGTCTCTGTATTTCTTTTGAATCTCTGTTAGTTTGCCTAACATTTTTAATCCACATGCCCCTACCCTGGAACATACAACTCATTGTGGCTGGACTGCAACAGATGTCACCCCCAACGTGTGGTTTATGACAGAACATTAATGAAAACAGCCAAGTGTAGTGTCACAAACCTGTAATCCCTGCACTAAAGAGGCTGAGAAAGGAGAATCACCATGTTTTTGGGCAAGCCTTAACTGCATTTTGAGTTCTATGTCAAACTTGCCTATAGCCTGAGACTCTGTCTCAAAAAATAAGAAAGAAAGAAGCTGATAAGAGGCATTTCACAGAACAGTAAATGGGACCAAAGAAGAAATGTATATTACATTGAAACTTATAGAAGAGTAAGTGGGAAGTAGCCTTGAATGCATTGGCACAGGAAACCACTGCCTAAATATAATGCCAGTAGCACAGACACTGAAAGCAACAATCAATAAATGGGACTTCCTGAAACTTAAAAACTTTTGTAAGGCAAAGGACACAGTCAATAAGACAAAATGACAGCCTACAGAATGGGAAAACATCTTTACCAACCCTGCATCTGACAAAGGTCTGATCCCAATATATATGAAGAACTCATGAAGCTAGACAACAAAATACAAAATAAACCAATTAAAAATGGGGTACAGAGCTAAACAGAGAATTCTCCACAGAAAAATCTCAAATGACCAAAAGACTTTTACAGAATTGTTCAGCATTCTTAATCATCAGGGAAATGCAAATCAAAATGACTTTGAGATACCATCTTACACCTGTCAGAATGTCTAAGATCAAAATTACTGAGTACAGCTTATGTTGGAAAGAATGTGGAGTCAGGGGAACACTCCTCCATTGCTGGTGGGAGTGTGAACTTGTACAGCTGCTTTGGAAATCAATACGGTGGTTTTTTAGAAAATTGGGAATCCATCTACCTCAGGACCCAGCAATACTACTCCTGGGCATACACCAAAAATACTCAAACATACCATAAGGACACTTACTCATCAGTGTTCATAGCAGCAATATTCGTAATAACCAGAACTTGGAAACAATCTAGATGCTCCTCAACTGATGAATAGATAAAAGAAGATGTGGTATATTTATACATTGGAGTTTTTACTCAGCTATAAAAAAAATGACATCATAAAATATGCATGCAAATGGATGGAACTAGACAAAACCATCCTGAGTGAGGTAACTCAGACTCAGAAAGACAAACATGGTACATATTCACTCATAAGTGGATATTAGACTTAAATCACAGGATAACCAGACTACAATCCTTAGCTCCATAAAAGCTAGGTAACTAGGAAGACTCTAAGAAACATATATGAATCACCCTAGGAAGGGGAATTAGATGAGATCTCCTGGATAAAATGGGGATGGGAGAGTGGTAAAAGGGAGGGGATGGGAGAAGAGAACATAATGGAATGGTGGTGTGGGAGGTCCTTCTGTCTGTGTGTTGCTTTTATTGGTTAATGAATAAAGAACTACTATGAGCCTGTGGCAGGGAAGAACAGAACAAGGCAGGGAAAGTTAGGCTATATGCTGGGAAAAAGAAGGGCAGAGTTAGAGAAAAGTCATATATCCCCACTAGAGCCAGAAAGAACTTTAGCTGGTAAGCCACAGTCACATGGCGATACACAGATTAATAAAAATGGGTTAAATTAATATGTAAGAGTCAGCAAATAAGAATCTAGAGCTAATGGGCCAAGCAGAGATTTAATTAATACAGTTTCTGTGTGATTATTTAGGTCTAAGCTAGCCAGGTGGCTGGGGAACCAACAAGGAGTTCTCCTCCAACAAACTGGCACCAACATGGTTGACTAAAATCCACTTAAAACCTGAGAGGGCTTGGGAAGGAATTCTAGACAGAGTTTTAACACAGCTTCTTGCTGTTTGCTGGTGGCATGCCACAGCTCCTTTAAAAGAGGTTTTCCTAATTCAGCAGTAGCAGGGGGAAAAAGCCATGCCATTTTGAAATGCCTGGTTTCTGGGCTGAGCTGCCAGTGCGACCTCTGGCTCTACTGGGAGACCGAGAATTTGGATGGGGCTTGTGAGCAGTGTGCTGCAGCTTGCTTGGTGGCAACGTGGACTGGCTGTATGCCTGGAAGTGGAACAGTGCATGTGGCGCACTGGTGCGAGCAGCTCCGCCATGCTGACCTGGATGGGGCAAGCAGAAAATACCATATATATTCTAGTAATGGCACAACTTAAGTTTTTTTTTTTAGTATAATAAGGGATTTTTTTATTTAGGGGGGACTCACAGATCACAGTCCTCTGCATGAACAGGGAACAGAACCGAATCAAGCTTCCAGGCGAGAGAGGAGGAAGAGAGAGAGTACATGTGAGTATGCACTTTTTGGTACCCAAGGCCATACCCAACCAGGTCCAGCCTCTCAAACGCCATTGATTGAAGGAGGTTCCCCAGCAAGCACATGTACATTTTGTTCATTCAACCAAAATGTAATATACTAGCATGACTCCATGGCCACTGTCTGTATGGGGTATGTCTATGTTTCTGGCACCTTATTCAAAGAATTGAAAAAGAAGACCACACAGATTGCCAAGTGGCAAGGAAGCTTCATTAGAAACAAAGGACATTGCAGGTCAGACATGCTGCAAGACTGCAAGGGGCACCTGAGAGTACTTGGGGTCCTGGCTATTATTTGGACTTTCTTATATGGAGTCTAGAATAAAGAGGGATTTGGGTAACTGAGGGGGATAATTTGGGTATTTCTTTATTTTGATGGACAGATTTAAGCTGTATAATTCTTTTTCTCCTGTATGCACTTATTCCCATGATGAATTTTATTTTATTTTTTTATTTTTCCATTCAAAAATTTACACTTCCTCCCTTTCTCCCATTCCCCTCCCACTCCCCCACTAACCCTCCTCCCTCCCCCTCCATCCTTACAAGAGGGCAGGGTACCCTGCCCTGTGGAAAATTCAAGGTCCTCCCCGCTCCATCCCAGCTGAGGAAGGTGTGCATCCAAATAGACTATGGTCCCAAAAAGAGAATATATGCAGAAAAGACAGGTCCCAGTGCCATTAACAATGGCTTCTCAGTCTGCCCCCATTGGCAGCCACATTCAGAGAGTCCGGTTTGATCACATGCTCGTTCAGCCCTTGTCTAGCTGGATTTGGTGAGCTCCCATTAGATTAGGCACACTGTCTCAGTGGGTGGACCAACCCCTCGCTGTCCTGACTTCCTTGCTCATCTTCTCCCTCCTTCTGCTCTTCGACTGAACCTTGGGAGTTCAGTCCATTGCTCTGATGTGGATATGGGTCTCTGTCTCTATCTCCATTCATTGGATGAAATTTCTATGGTGATATTCAAGATATTCATCAATGTGCCTATTGGATAAGGCCAGATCAGGCACCCTCTCCTCTGCTGCACAAGGACCTAGATGGGGACATCCCCATGGACACCGGGATCCCCTCTACAGTTAAGTCTCTTGCCAACCCTAAAATGGCTCCCTTAATATAGAT